>BGPT01001198.1:10838-23338 GCA_003297045.1 Symbiodinium sp. clade C Y103 | reverse complement strand
TTTGAAATGATCCGTATTTTGAGACCCATGCAGTACATGATCTACAACCAGTGAATTGATTGCCACAAGATTACCTCTTTCCAGGCAATTGTGCTGGAAACATGGCTCTTAATTGTGAAATATAGGAGTTCCTCTGGGTTTTCCCTTAAACCATCTCTGGGATTGATACCAAACAAGCAAGAAACTACAAGAAACCAAACAAGCAGCAAAGCATGGGTGTTTGTGCAGTGGCCCACACCGTTTAGCAGAACCAACTGGACAACCCGTAAGTCTGTTCTTTGATGATCTTCCACATCGGTCCATAGAGCGCGTGAGACTAATCATGGTGAGGATGTTGGAGCCCCACTAGTGCCTGGATACTCGAACCTGGCATTGCAAAGTCCCCCCAAAAGTGATGGTGGCTGTGTTCATCAAATCAACAACTTGGGAAATGATGCGGTTATTTCTTAGCGCCTACGTTCACTGATTTTCCACTGATTTGAAATCTATATAGAGGTTTCCTAAAATAGGGGTACCCCCAAATCATCCATTTTAATAGGATTTTCCATTATAAACCCATTTTTGGGTACCCCCATTTAAGGAAACCCCCATTTTATTTCGTTCCCTGGAAATCGCTGGAACATCTCCCGCTGCAGGTTCTGAATGAGTTGCTTCGGGAAGATGGAGCCTTGGGACCGGAGGCAGGGACCCTGGCCCATTCGAAGTGTTCGATGGGTTTGCTGGAAAAAAAATGGGAGAAACCATGGGAAAACCATGGAAAACTCCATCAAAATGCCATGTTTTGTGTTGTTGTCACCATGAAAAATGGTCATAACTTGGAGTTGCTATGTTTTTTCATTTTTTTCAGGCCTTCCCAACAGGAGATATCAGATGACAGATATATGATATAAGGTATATCCATGCACTGGTAGCTCTGAATATACATATGGGCTCCCCGTATAGATATCCAAAAGTCTTTCTGGGATGTCATGGATGATGCTTTCTTTCATTTTCCCCATAATTTCATATAATTTCCAGGTTTTCAGCTGTTCTATGTTTTTGGGGTTGCTGTTCTTGCTTTCTGCAGGTGGAGGTCCTTGGAAAGAAATTGCTGCCCAGCAGCACAAGACCGAGGAGTGTTGTTTCATGACCCTCAGTGGTGGGATCCTACCAGTCAGGTATATCTGACCTATCTTATACACTGTATATGTCTATCTATTTGCAATGCCTATTCAAGGTTGGTTTGATATATTGTTGTTGTTTCGCATTACATAATGTTATATATATATATAATCAAATATTGATTATCCCATTCACTGTTGTTTTTGGATCCATTGAAGCCATCAATCAGTCTTTATGTCTCAATATATGTGGGGTTACAATTACGACAACTGGGAGTAGCTGGGGTCTTAACCCAGCTGCGGCTGTTCGGAGGCAGATTCCGTTGGACCGTTTTCCTTGTGGAGAACTGGGAACTCTCTTTCTGGTACTTAGTCCCTTCCCCCCTGAGAAACAGACACCCCCAGGTCGTTTAGTGTGGGGAGGTCCTTCAAGTGGCAATGTGGGTCCATTTTGCCAATTCAAGACCAACATTGATCGGCCCCAACTACTTGTAAGATCAAGAGGCAGGCGAACGTGCAGTGATCCAGGTAGTTGTGGGCCCATTTGGCAGTCACAGACAGTCATAGACAGTCATAGACATAGAGATTTTGTTACTGTTTGCTGGTTGACTGCCTATGTTTGTTCATTAGTTGAGCCCATCAAAAGCATTTGGTAGTTGTTTGTAGCCCATCAATCCCCATGCTGCCCCTATGTCTTGTTGATTTGTTGAGCCCATGGTTCAACAGATCCCCTTGCCCCCGACCTCCCAGGTCGCAGCATGGTATGGCTCCAACCATTGGTCTGGCTGCAGCTGTCCTGTGTGCAGGTGCTGGGTAGGAAAACGATGCTCAGAAGTGAGGGTCTGGGTTAATACCAGCCGCCAGAAGGACAACTATACTTGTAATTCGGGATTTGCTTTTCTATCTTTTTGGGGGTTACTATGATCAGAAGCACTCAGCAAGCAACTGTCAGCCAATACGGTGTGTACAATAATTCAGAAATATTCAGAACATGTTTTGGATGGCATGGTCCCCCAGATCTTCTGTGGTGCTGGGGCTGGCTCCTTCAGGCCTGTTGCTCTTCCTTGCGTGGCGATTGCTGAGTGCACGTCGCAAGGATCTTGGACTGTTGCAGTGCTGGTGTAGAGAAGCAGCTTCACTGAAACTTCAGCTGCTTTCAAATTTCAAAGTTGTTTTGTCTTACTGCAAGTTTTGCTACTTATACTTGAAAATGGTATCAGCTTTGTACCTGTGTGGACGACCTGGTCGTGAGCCCTGCCATGTTCGATCGTTTTTATTGTTGAAAAAAGCCTGGGTTAACATGCCGCCTGGCCAGCTAAGGAGCCAAAGAAAATGCTCGCAAGTCCTGCACTCGGTGGTGTTGAACGGGTGCCCCTTTGGTTCATAGCAGTCGGGAGTTGTGAGTCCAATGAAGGAAGTTTTTCTTGGAGAGATTCTGAAGTATATTCTGAACAGGAAAAGGGAAGAGCTTCACTCATTTTCACCGTTCCAAATTTGGATCTACCACGGTTCACTTTCTATTTATTCGAAAAATCTGCTTCACTGTCGTGCAGTTTGCCAACCAGAGACAGCTTGAATGGAATTGCATGGAACCACAGGCAGTCTTTGTCGCCTGTAACTGAGGCCGCGCTCAAGCCGCAGGAAGGAGAAAGAAACATCTTTGCGGCTGCCGCGGGGAACAATCTCATGAGAGTCATGTCTGGAGTTGTTGGATTTATTTGATGTATGATATGAGATCCCCGACTTCAGAATGGACAAGACCAGAGTATGGATGTCCTTGGACCATGTCAAGTGTGTGGAACACACATTGACCCGTTGCATTTCTATATTCACTGGATTTCAGATGTTCTGCCCTCCCAAGAACAGATGTGATGTGCTTCAGTGAATTAAGCTAAATGATCTGTGGGACTTTGCATGACTTGCTATGGTCATGGTTTGCCGCACAAATCCCATCAAACACCTGGTCGTGTTCATCTGACCCAACCGCTCACAATCCCCGAAGCTCTCACGCCACGCAGTGTGAGAACATCCTCCTGAAGCATGATGGTATCAAGGTTGAAGACAACGCCTGGGCTCTCAGGGGATGGGTCTCTTCGATTCTTGTTGAACGTGGACCGAAAATGTGGTGTCCCAGGAGAGGACTCCCTAAGTTTGGGTTTATGGGACTCATATTTAGCGGTTGGCTTTATGGTTGTAGATATATTGAACTAGTCTATGGTGGTTATAAACCAAGTTACAACTCGGGGGCTCAACATTGTAGATGTAATTGCAAAAGATCTATGAGGCCTTCCATCGGCGCACACCATGAACCATGATTTGCTATGACCGAAAGAAGATACCCCAAATCTTTCTTGGCCTGGGGAATCCTGAAAACTGAATTGATGCTTTTAGATCTTTTTAGACTGTGGAAACATTTGTGTTTTAAGCGGTTGTCATGCTGTGGAATAGAAGACACATCATTCTGGGAATAAAGTCCGTTTGTTACCTTGAGCAAAGGATTAATTTGGTTGTGATGGAAAGAATCCCGTTTTCCATGTTTGTCAAGCTTTGGATTGTGTCATTGGGCTTGTGCCGAACCCACTGCAAATGATCCAACAAGCAACTAAACGCTGGACAAGTAAACCTGTGTTTCGTGGGTCAATGGGCCAATTTTAGCCATAAGCATTTTGAGTCTACTAAACAGGCTAGAGCTAGAAACTAGCTTCTTGGCAGGTTTTCAAGATTTAGCCAATTTCGATCAATGATCATCTGGTTGACGGTTCAAGCATCCCTTGCCCTAATGCCTTGCTGAGATCTTCAAGCTATGTGACTTTGGCTTCGCCGCACATGATTCAGGACGGGTGGGGGAGTCGAGTTTCCCACCGAAAGATGTGGGACTTTGGAGTACGAAAAACGTGGAAAAGACAGATCTCCCCGAACCATTGGTTTCTGCTGCTGAAGACATTGACGTAGACTATCATAGACCATTGTTGGATAAAGCCAAATTGAAACCAGCGTCCCAAAGTATGGGTGGTTGATGGGGGGAAAGGACACCTATCTGTGTTTGGGTTCGTTTAATCAAACCGGCTTTGGAGGTACCGAAATGGAGACGCATCCCCGTGATTTGTTGGTCCTGAACATACAGTTTTTGTCCAACATCAATTTATAGGCGCTTCCAACATCTAAAACAGATTACAGTAAATCAGTTCCTTTTGCTAAACGTACAGATGTTTTCCAACATCTACCCTGGAAAAAACACATGTATGTTTAAGTTCAAGGAAGCAAAATATGTTAAGGATAGATGTTGGAAACAAAAATCCCAACATCTTTCCTGAAACAATACATTGAATTTTCTTTTTTGCAGGAACCCCCATTGATCATGGAAGAATCCATGGTTTCCGGTGAAGATTTTCCTTGAAACCACTCCATTGATGCAGATTTCTGTCCCGGTCAGGAGAGGGACTCACAGATCGGTTGGGCTCGCCTGACACCGTCGCCCCTGAGATCGTTGCCGTGACCTGAGGAAATGTCGATGGGGAGTGAACCAACAAACACTGGGACCTGAACCATGCAAAATGGGAATTTATGGGAAATTATGGGCATTGAACCATCTAAAACTTGGGATTTATGGGAATTTGAGCAACCGGAATCAGGGTTGATCCAACCTATAGGTGAATCATAGCCACTTTTGGACGGGAACTGTCCCGCCAAAGGTATCTGGGGTGGCAAGGGTCCCAGATCGATGTGGAATGTCCCTGATGTTTCTATCAGGATCACCAGATATGGAGTTTTCCTGAGTCATGGTGCTACCCCTAAGTCATCCATGTTATTTTTGGATTTTTCGGATTTTAAAAAACCATCCATATTTTTGGGATCCCCCCATGACTGTAGGAAACCCCCATATGAAGACTTCCTCCGGGTTGGGCCGAGGTTGGGACCAAGTACAGCACGCCCGTGGACATGTGGTCCGCAGGCAGGTGATGAAAATTTCGCCAGGCAAAGTGTTTCAACAATGGAAAACGTGTGGTTTACACGTGGTTTAGATGGGTTTATATGGGTTTATATGGGTTTATATAGGTTTGGCTCAAGCTGATTGAACAAAATCTTGATTCCCAATTTGGGATGGTTGCCAATTGTCCGACCTGCATGGCCAAAATGACACCAAAAACTTTGGGTGTGGGCGAAACTTGAGTGAAACTTGGTTACAACCCCTAAAATTGGATCATTAATTGAGCATAGAAATCTGCGGTCTCTTGGGCCTTAAATATACACCTTTCCTAAAAGTAATCAATCTAATCCAACGATACCCTCAGGTGCGCACGTGCGCTGAACGACACCGGCTCCAGGTGTATTGGTGTACATGATGCTCTCAGCAACCCCACCCTTCTATGCTCCAACGGACAACGAGGCCGAATTTTTGCTGGAACTGAGATGCTGAGATTTTGAGCATGGAAATATACCCCGCTTTATTTGTGTGTTTTGATTGAGGTCCGATGTTGCAGCTCGCAGGGCACCTGTCATGGGCAATATGATCTTCGTCCTTTTCCTGGACGTCCCTGTTTTTTTTTCAAAAGCTCTCATAACAGAGCTCATGTTGGGTTTACAGTATAGATATCTATATTTTGGTGGGGATTTCACCCCAACTAGACTTTGTTCAGTTGATCAGATCTAGATGAAGTTTCAGCTGCTATAGCCAGTGCCTGATCTGGCAGGTCTTGCGGAAGGTGAAGACGGGCAGTTACAACCTCTCCGGTGAGCCATGGGACTCCCTCCCTAAGCCACCCAAGGTGGCGTTGGACAGTTGGGACCGTTGGGACCGTTGGGATATTGCTTACCTCGCCAGCCGAAATCCTTTCAAATGATACATCATGATAAATGATAAAAAATGATGATAAATGGGGTTGTCTGAAAATAGGTTATACCATGTTGTACCTCCAATGAAATAGGCCATTCAATGGGGATGATGAGGATTGACCAATGGATTTAGATTTTCAGATATTTTCAGACAAACCCAAATCATGTTGTAATCCCATCTTATCCCAAGATGGACGTGTTTCATGTTTGGGATGCTGGAACTTTCTGGGTCTGATCCGCCTGGCAATGATACTGGGCTTTGCCACAGAAGTCTGTTTGTTGGACCCCCGCAATGATTTCTGTACTACTGAATGTTTCGTTTCAACAGGAGGTATATATAATGATATAATATAATGTACCCTCTGGTTATTTAACATGAAAAATTGCTAATTTCGGATGATTTTCCCAATAAAACCTCCATTTATAGGGGATGTTCCATGGCTATGTTGAATAACCAGAGGGTATATAGCACCAAAATCCCCAACATGTGAAGTTTGATAGGGACCTTAGCCATCTCCGGGATGTTCGTTTCGGATCTTTTCATCACACCTCCGGTCCCGGTCTGCCAGGATCTGATCGCATCCCTCATGACAGTGGATCCTAAAAAGAGACCTACAGCCACCGAGGTCCTGGGTTTTCAGCGGAAATATACGCGGAAATTGCAGGTTGACAGCTGTGTTACAAAGATGTCGAAAGGTTTCGATGGTGATTTTTAATTAATGGAGAATATGGGGGATATTTTTTGGGGGATATTTTCATGAAAGGTTTCCCCTCTAAAGTCCCTGATTTCACTTCACAAAGTTGCTCTAAAGTTAGATCCGATGGGTCCGAAGGACTCCCTTGAAATCGCTGCCAGGCCCTGAATGTTGCATGGCTGAAGTGACCAGCGATCTCGTGACCAGCGAACGCCCCGGTGGCCCCATGTGGCGAGGGATTTGCTGATGTTTTCTTTCGCAGGTATGGTGCAGTTCAAAGTGCTAAATTAGTTCCCATCATGAAGCATGATAATGCCCAATATAGTGGGTAAATTTATGTAAATTTAATATATTCATCAACCAATCACCCAACAGTGGTTTTGAACGATGCTCAACTGGTGAGACTATCATGGTATGATCATTTTGGGTAGCGTCAGAGGCTGGTTCCTCAGTGGGCAGTGAAGCTTATTCAGGACATGTTAGGAAGCAGTACTGGGTAAGAACAACGAAAGTGGTAGAGAATATGGTGACCGTTGCAAGCTGTTTTTGTGCCGTAGCAGTAGCTATAGAAGACGACAACTGGACACCCAGGCATTCGTGGTTTGCCGCCCTCGCCACATCCCGGGGGAAACGCTGGTGCCAATGGCCAATATATCGAAAGACACAATTGGTGGGCACCATGAAAAGTGGTACTTGTGACTTGTTGATGTTTACTTTAATCATTGTTTTCTCATGATCGACTTTGGAAACCCATTTTTTTGCAACCCTTTTGAAAAGTCATGGTTCCCACGCTTTGGCAAAGCTGGATACTGTGACTGGACTCCAAATCAACTCGCTCAGAGATATCGTTTCCACTACAAAGTTCCATAAAATTCATGACAGAAACTAGCAGGGCATGCCAAACCTATTGATTTCCGTTTGTTCTCAAATGTTTTGGTGATGTTTTGTGTCAATTCTAGATCACAATTTCTGAAACTTCCGAAGTGGTGTGATGCTATCTTATCCACACACTAAGAAACTCAAAACCCATGTTTTTCACAAATTAAATCAAAAACAGGAATCCCTGTCAATACACCTCAAGGAGTCTCTAGGTATTTCTGTGTTTGTCGATGTCTTGAACCAAGTAGAGATTGACTTTCTGCAAGGGACCAATCCAAAGCTGACACCTTCTGACCCGGCCCGAAGCCTGGGCTGGATGGCGAGCGGACCAGGGCCCGGTCCCCGAACCGGTCCTCAGGGTCCAGTCATTCAGTGCGCCAGAGGCGGCCCTCGAGCACGCGCCCGAAAAACGACACAGGACACGTTTCTGAGGAAACCAAAGAAAGGTCACGACAGCTGTCATTAATCTTGATTTCATGGCCAAAACTGTTTGGAAGATGCTGGAATTGAGTGAGGGCCCTTGGCAATTCTTAAACATATAAACACAGGCAACAATCCCAATCAACTCCTACTTGCCCCCAGTTTTTCGTGAAGCCTGTACTAGTAATTGATGTGAAGTGCCGACCGCATCTTTTAGGATGGACAGTCCAATATTTCTGTGGTATGTCGATGTCCGCAGAAGTATTGTTCTCGTCCTATTGTTCTTGCCCCATCACAAGCTTTTCTCGTTTTCCACTGGATTTGTTGCTTCAAATCCAATATTTGTGGTCAAGACTCTCAATAGGTGTTGGTAAACAATTGCCAAAATCCAATTGTTGTGGTCATGAAATTAACCTCCCCCCGTATGCGTGGGTTGAATCCCAGATTCTTACTTCGGACTGACTTCAATCTCTCCTTTCGGGTCCTGTGCCTTTTGCAGCCTGGCTTCGATGTTTGCGGAGCGTGAAGTGCTGCCAATATTGGGCATCTTGGAGTCGCCCTTGATCCTCCGATTTCGGGGGTGTCGATCTTTTGCAGTACCAAACAGCTGCAAAACACAAACATGCAATCCAAGAATATCCAAGATTGGTCATAGTTACAGGATTTCCATGGGATTTTCAAAGTCGATCAAGGAACCCCCAAGTTTTCCAGTGCTGGCAGATGTTTTTCCTCTTGGAAATGGCAGGAAAAAAAGGGTTCGATGTCAGTTTTCACGGGTGTACCAGTGCAGACCCTTGATATTACTAATCGCATGCTCATATCAGCTACACACATTAATATATATATATATACATATATATATATATATTGTCTATAGGGCATATATACAGTACCTATGTGGCCATGGATCAATACATTCCACTTTTTGTGGGCTGCACATCCATCAATCCCGCCTATTTAGATGTTCACCAGGGGATTCCTACCGGGTTCGTATAATCAGGGCCTACTCAATGCTCACACTTCAGGAGACTAGTCACTAGGGCCAAGAAGTGCATGCTGGCCTCAGCGTCCAGGCCCATAAACATGTCAGTTGCAAATGTTGAGTTCCATGAAGTTCCCATCCTTTTTCTGGTCGTTTGACATAAGAAATTCAGAATACCAAACGCAACAAAGTTCTTTGGAAGGGAATTGACTTAGATCTGAGGGAAACGTCTGAAGAGAAAGTCCCATTGTGGCTGCACTTTGCGGCGTGGTGATCCTTTGATGGCTCAACATGCCATGGACCACGCGAAAGACCCAGCGACTTTGGGCAACTGGCAACTGGGTGTGTTTGAAAGCCGACATGAGGTGATTCACTCAAAGGCCCCAGATTTGCGACCAAATTTCTGGTTGGCAGATTGGCAAGTGAAGTTTCAAACAGCTTGATTGACATGCGAAGGCTATCGTGGACATTGCTGTTGGTCTTTATCCGAACAAATTGGAGGTCTTTCAGTCCTTTTAGGGCTTAAAAGGTAGTATGATTCTTCAAAAAGGTTCCCCAGATTTCCCCAGCAACAAACTGATTTTCCCCCAAGACCTTTCCCCAAATGACTCATATAGATGTTTGAACCTCGCAGATGCCTTAAATGTTGCCCTGTGATTTGGGATACACCCAGAATCACCAACACACGCCCGGCAATGGCTGTCTTATAGAAGCGGCCTGCCCCTGGACCCCTGTGGGAGTTTTCGCTCAGCGATCTATGGAATGAACTTGAATGAACTGGGTAAACCTGGGTAGCTGGTTAGCAAATGGTTAGTACATGGTTGGTGAATGAATTGCTTTGTTGGCAACAATGATTGGATGGAAAGATATTGACATGGATATGTCATATCCCACCAAAAGGAGCTAATTTAGTTCCATAAGGTTAGCCGTGCAGACAGCTACCAAGATGAAAGGACGGACCTGAAGAAATTCGCTAGTTATCAAACTTTGGTCCATCCCACTTCCTGCGCTTCAGCCGGGGTCAAACTTCTCTTCTCTTCGCAGTGTGAAGTCAATTGATTGAATGAAGAGTTGACAGCTTCACTGCCAAACTATCCCCAATCTTGGCTCATGTTACAGGAAAAGCCTCCAGTATTCCACTGCAAATCTCATGTTGGAAATCCAATGCCACATTTCCCACAGTACACCGCGCACGTTGCGCAACGGTGAAAGGTTGGTTGATGGGTATGTTTAATTCAATCTGTAACTCGAAGTGGAGAAATGCATCCTGAGATTAGCTGTCATTCGTGTCTGAAGGATCTCCCACTGCAGTTTGAGCTTCCAAATCCTTCAACCATGATGGTTGGAGGATGTCTTTTTTCCAATGAACAGTGCACACCACAAATGAACGGCCCTCGAGATAATATTTCGTGCTGATGCTAAGTGAGGAGTTGAGCTGCTTAGAAATTCAATCTTGGCTGTACCTTGAACGGATATTGCAAAAACGAGTACAGAGCCCCTACTAACCCTATGCAGCATTTGTCACATTGGGTTGTTGGGGTGACATTATCCACATGCATTTCCTCCTAGACAACAGCAGCCTGTCTTTGGTATGCGGAAGGTCGAGGGACTTTCATTGCGGCAGCTGGGGCAGCTATGTCAAGTGTGGCTTGTTTCGCCTTGCAAATCAAAAGCATGGACACTGCATTTTTTCGTGTTCCTTCAATGCCAACACCAATGAGCAAGGAACACATACTTGACAAAGATATCAATTTCGCTTGATAAAGCCGACAATCCAGAGAGGCAAAAATTGATGGGAAATTGATCTACTATAATTCAAAATATTATATATATACACATAATTAGATATATATATATATATTTATATGATCTCATATGTAATTATACGAAATACGAACAAGGCAAGCGTAGACTACTTTAGCAAGACAAGAACCAATTATATTGACAAAATATGAGGAACCGACCAAATTAGTGGAAGACTAAAATAGTAGGGAACGGACTTGGGATGTTCAAATTTGTGCGAAAACCTTCCCAACCGATAGGGGACCACCCACTTACCGATAACCTATTTTGGCACATAGCATGAAGCACAAACCTTCACAACCGATAGGGGACCACCCACTTTGGCCATATCCATTGCGGGTAATAAGTAATTTTGTCCGCCATTCATATATATCAAATTGTATATTAAATTGTATCTAAATATATATTTTATTTGATGGATATGAGATATTTTTATATTTAATTATTTAATAAATAAAATTTAAAATGAAATTTAATATAATCCTTTCCCCCTAATACTAAAACCCTCTCCCCCCCCCCCCTAATAGTAAACACCCCGGCTAATTTTTAGTATCAGGGAGGTATTTATTATTAGAGGGATCCTAATAGTAAGCGGCAGACCTTAATATTAAAAATTATTTTTCTCGATTTTAAAATTAATTACATTTTAATTTAAAATGCAATTAATACATTGCAAAAAATTGGATTTTGAAGCGGACCCCTAACAGTAAGCGCCAGACCTTAATATTAAAAACTATTTTTCTCGATTTCAAAATTAATTAAATCTCAATTTAAAACGTAATTAATACGTTGTAAAAAATTGGATTTCGAAGCGGACCCCTAATAATAAATACCAGACCTTAATATTAAAAACTTTTTTCTCGATTTTAAAATTAATTAAATCTCAATTTAAAACGCAATAATTAATACGTTGCAAAAAATTGGATATCGAAGCGCACCCCTAATAGTAAGCACCAGACCCTAATATTTAAAATTATTTTTCTCGATTTCAAAATTAATTAAATTTTAATTTAAAACGCAATTAATACGTTGCAAAAAATTGGATTTCGAAGCGGATCCCTAATAGTAAACGCCAGACCTTAATATTCAAAATTATTTTTCTCGATTTCAAAATTAATTAAATTTCAATTTAAAACGCAATTAATACATTGCAAAAAATTGGATTTCGAAGCGGATCCCTAATAGTAAGCGTCAGACCTTAATACTAAAAACTACTTGGATTCAGGGGACCCTACAAGTAGTTCCCGGGGAAGCCGGGGTCGGAAGTTTCAAAAATTGAAACACCTATAGCTTATAGAACTGAACAGAGACTGGGCCTATAGGATATGAGCGAGCCTTCTGTGTTTTTGACATCCCTTGGCTTCTGACAATCCTTTGTTTCTGACATTCTTTGTTTCTGACATCCTTTTGCTTTTGACATCCCTTTGTTTCTGACATCCCTTGTTTGTGACATTCCTCGGTTGTAGGCAGGCCTTGGCTTCTGACATCTTTCTGCTCTCGAATCCACTTGCTTTCGACATCCTTTGGCTTCCGACATCCCTTGTTTTTTAGATCCCTCTGCTTTTGTCATGTTACCTACTATGTTTGTCTTAGCTCTTTTCATTTGATCTAAATCACCACTCCACCAGCGCGTCCCAGCTCAGCTTTTCACCGCCCTTCTCCTGTCAGATCGTCTTACACACAGCAAATTTTTACACCGAGAAGGTTTTACACACACAACCTTTTGCACAGAGAAGCTTTTACACACGACAACCTTGTACACAGAAGCTTTTACACACAGAAGCTTTT
>BGPT01001197.1:186220-187960 GCA_003297045.1 Symbiodinium sp. clade C Y103 | reverse complement strand
ATTGCACAAAGAATGCCGCTGCACCGATGGGTCCCCAGGAGGCGGGACTCTAAGAAATGGAACACGGGGGTTGAATAAAAACAAATCGAATCGTCAAAACCACCACAATCACCACATGCGGCAGGAGGTGAAAGGGCTCCCCCGGAAGCAACAAGTTCCAAACAAANTTGAGGCCCATCCCTCGTAAAAGCTCCCACGTCGTTAACGTGCGCCCCATCTCCTGGGTGGCCCTGGGGCCTCGCACCGGATTTGATCCGGCACAGCTAGCTTTGTAGTGCTATCAATAATACCGTCACCAGCATGGAGCTATAGTCCAATCTTCCACAATTCCTTTGTTTAGCTTTTATTTAGCAGCGAGTTTCTTGCAACTTGCATCTAACGTTCCCGATTTCGTAACTTCGTTTCGAACAACTACCTCATTGGTCGTACTTCACGAAGAACTGCTTTTGGGTCTAACTCCAGTTCTTTAAGCTTGCCACTCTTCCAGGACACCTAGGAGGCACAAGGGAAGTACTTGTTCTTCCCTTTTTATAGTACAGGCCACCCCGCCTCCGAGCGGTGAGGCGAAATGGTTTTAGATTTTTAGAACAGATCCAGTTTACATCCGCCTGCCGGGATGAAGCTTGGACCTTGTCCAAGGGTCCGTTGTGGCCTTTTTTTTTACGAGAAAAAAGTGACGTTTGCAGATGTTCGCATTCCTGGAATAAATCCCCAAGCCAATGCAAAAAGTGTCGACAGAACAAATTGTGCCTTTTTCTGTTCTGCATTTTGCTTTGCACTTTGTTTTGCATTCTTTCGGGCTAATTCTGTTTGCCTTTATTGCGTTTATTGCGTTAACCCTCAGCAGTGCCACAGTGTGGCCTCCAGAACTGATTAGAACAAGTCCTGGGGGCTCCACTAGAGCTATGCCTTTGGCTGTTAGTGATATGTGTGCTGGTACAAGGCCTGTGTCACTTAATGAAACAAAACAAGAACAAAAATGAAATGACAAAGCCTGGCGCTCAGTACAGGTCCGGAACGAAGTGGTGACCATCCTGCGGAGCCAAAAAGCAATCCCTCCTGAGTTGATCTGAGCCAGAAACTTGATTCACATGAAGTAGTCCTCCAGCAAGAGCCAATCAAGAGCAATCAGGATAGAAAGTCAGGAGTCACCGACCAGTTCTTGAGGGAAGTTCAAGTACAGTTTCATGGTGACGCAGCAGAGCTGTAAGTGTTCCCGAGGAGATGTTCATGAACTTTTATGACCATGCGAAGGGAGGATCGATGCTGAAGGACTAAAGCCAACAGTATCCATTTTTTTTCTCGGAATAAGCGCACGCTGGCACAAGGCCTGTGTCACTTGTCAGTTGAAGTAAAGACCAGTGAAACCAAAATGGAAATGACCTAGCGCCCAGCTCTCAGTACAGGCCTGCAAGGAAGTGGTGTCATAGCCACCAATGGCAAATAAAGATCTAGAAACTCTGAAAGAAGCAGGTCAAAGAAATCAAAGGCCAAAGTCTACCAGCTCAAATGACTAAAGCCAACCAACAGAGCAATGAGACTGGATGTGCATGCTACCAAATAGAGCGTACACCAATCCACTGACACAGTATGCAAGGTGCCAAGCTTCATACTCCGTACCCCACGGGGAGAAGCAGCAGTCCAGTGTGCCGGTACTTCATCTCCCGCACCAGAGACGGGAAGAAGTGGCAGAAAATTTTCAACTGACGCCCTCGTTCCAGAAACATATTATGACAATAC
>BGPT01001197.1:118720-181220 GCA_003297045.1 Symbiodinium sp. clade C Y103 | reverse complement strand
ACTCAGAATGGTATCCTGGACGGAGTGAGGACGAGGCATATAAAGGCAACTCACAATGGATGGATGAGTGCAGGCACATCCAAGCCTATGAAAGGGAGCATGGCCCGCTGGTCAGCCCCAGGAGTCCAGAGAGAGCAGCACCCCGGAACGAGGAGGAACCTGCTGAAGGACCACAACCTGAAGAAGAACCAATGAGAGCCGGGCAGGTAGGTAGCTAGGCGCTATTGGTCAAAGAACCATGCAACTGTAGCAGCTGAGACTTCAAGCGAAAGTATCAGCTGAGGCGGGGTGTCAATTGTTTAGAGAAGCAGCATGGCCCCTGCATAGCATGGAAGACACGCACAAACCACTGTGCACTCTGCAGCCCCTTTGCAGTGTTCAAAAGAGCGCGTTGCTTTTCAAAAAGGGTGTTTACACGTAGTGGATAACACTTTTTCAGAAAAAAACGTAGACAGTTTCTGAACAGACTGAAGAAACGGCCAAAGAAACCTTTCAAAGAAACTGGTCACAATAACCAAACTTAATGTAAAAAAATGGGGGGGAAGACATGTACATTTTGAAGTTGAGCGTTGGGCCATGTTGATCTTGCAATTGTCATGCCATTTTGGTTCCAAGATTCCGACAGAGGAGTATCAACTGGGCATCTGAGCTCAGAGAACATGACATGAATTTCATGTGGCTTAGGTGACATCTCATGCAGTTCAATTTCAGAACATCATGTTAGTCAACAAAATGTTTCTTCCCACCGTCCCAGTCCGTACAACAGGGATTGGGGGAGATACCCATCCCATCAGCATATGAGTCATCAAAGACCAAACCACTCGACAGCAGAGTCGATGCATCCGAGAGACCTGTAGCGGCATCCAAGTAGCTTGAGCGTTTCCCCCTGATCGAAAAAAAAGTTAGCATGCGGGTGCAGGTGGCGTCATTGCATGTCCAACGTAGTAATCATGTGGTATCTTTGAGTTTTCTTTGGACCAAGGTTTTTAGATAAGAAATATTTATGTTATGGATAGATGTGCGTGGTTACACCCCCCCCTCTGTTTACACTCTACGCTTGACACTCCACATTCTGCAGCCCCCCCGTTCCGGACTGCAAAGTCTACAGTGGCGCGGTGGCAGGACAAAAAATTGAAATAATTAGGACAAAATTGTTGCAAAATAATGTTTCGCAAAACTGTTTTACGTCATGGGCATTCGGGTTCGTGGGTTGGATCAGGTTTTTCTTATTTATCTATTTACTTGTTTGTTATCTTCCCTATTCATTTATTTACTTCTGTATTTGAAACTCATTTGCTTATTTATTTTCATCTCATTCACTGACTTTTTTCCTCGGTTTTCCATGTTTATGATTTCCGTAAACGCGATTCCGGACAGAAACGCGTAAATTTACGGGATTTATGTTCTCATATTTTTGTGCATTTCAATGGGTCAAACGCCGTTGATAGCCGTAGACTCACACCCCAAACAAAACCAGTTGACCGCTAGCACCTTTTCATCTATGGAGTTTGCATTTACCAACTCGCCATCCAAGGTGTAATCGCGGCGAAACCGCGCTGTTGGTTAGCCTGCCCCGTACCCAACTTGCATCCAATAGCCATCATATCATACAAACAGGTGGAGAAGAGCAGTTGGACGCACTTGATTTGAATCGCTTGCGCAGATTTTGTTGTTGGCATGGATCACATCAAACCGTTTCCACAATGTTTTGGTGGCAATAGTTCGGAAAAGTAAGCAAAAAACAATTAATTCATCACTCTCGCGTGCGAGTGAAAATGGCGTTCGTAGAACGTGGCCAATCATCAGGTCGATTCCAGCTCTGTTTTTTAAACGATTCGGTCTTAATAGCATTTGGACGCAACAAAAACAGTTTTTGTCCTTCAAATTGTTGAGCAGTGTTTTGCACAAATTGTGGCATTTATTTTTCATTGCAAAGATTGGACACGTAACAAATTGATTTTCTCGCAGCTCTTGTGCTTCAACGTTTGGATTTTTTACTGATTTGGAGATGTGTGTTGTTTGACGTGGACGTGGTAGGTATGAAACTTGTGTGATCCCAGGGTATGCAACCCTCAAATCTACCAGTTTGTCCAAACGTAGAATCAACACCCCTAGGGCCTCCAATTCTGAATCAAATTGACTCCATGCCTCCATGCTATGTTTTTTTGAGCGAATGGTGTATGAGGGTTGCTAACGTACATTCCAACCATGGACCAAGCAACATCCATAATCACATTCATGCGAAGGTCTACCCCGTGTGCATTCGTACCAACTCTCCGTGATACTGCGTGCGTGAATCATTTCCCTATTTTTTTAGAGACCCAACTGCAAGATGGAGTTGTCCTTGCCTGAACATATCAAAAATTCGAGTACATCAACAAAATAAATTGCAGACCAAACAGGTACGCCCGAAACGTTAGGAAAAAAATGCAAGCGAAAATGCGGTGAAAAATGATGGCCATGACCTTCCACCGTGGAAGGGAAACGAACACAACAACAAAAAAAACAGTTTGGTCTTTGGTGTTCTGCTGCCTCAATGGGGCAAAAAAGGAGGAGAAACACAGTGAATTCAAAAACATTTTCGCGCATGTGCAGAGTATGGAAACGATGTATTGTTTTGGCCATTGGTGGACTCCGCGGACTCTATGTTCACCTTCCCATTGTTTTTCCAGCCATCAGGGCGATAGTGGGAGCGGGTTGGGAAACATGTGGTTTGTTGCGGGCCGTTTTGTAGTACAAAACCTATTACGTTGGACTTGTCAAAAAAACACATGGTTCTGTTGATGCTGTTCTGCCGATGCGGTGGGAAATTCCAGATGCCAAGCGTTCCAAACTCAAACATGTTATTTGTTTGTTGCACTGTTCCAATTCAATTTTGCGAAGCGACGCTTCGTTTTCCTCAAACCAAGGCCCTTAAGAGCACACAAGACCTGGTTCTTCCAACATTTTGCGTTCCCAACTTGTGCAGTTTCCCACTCTGCTTCCTTGCAACATAGGCACAACCAGCACAAACCACCCACCTTGCTGACCTGACACAGCTTCAGCACCTGGGCCAAAAAAAATCGCAGCTGGTGGCGGACGTTTCCAATGCCAATTTGCAGGGGTTCCTGTTGCCAAATGCGAAGACATATACATATATATATATATATTATATATATATATATGTACATATACATATATACATATATGCATACATAAATATATACATATATACATTTATACATGTATACATATATACATATATACATATATACATATATACATATATACATACATACATATATACATATATACATATATACATATATACATATATACATATATACATACATACATATATACATATATACATATATACATATATACATATATACATATATACATATATACANATACATAGATACATAGATACATAGATACATAGATACATAGATACATAGATACATAGATACATACATACATACATACATACATACATACATACATACATATATCCATATATGCATATATACATATATACATATATACATATATATACATATATATACATATATATATATATACATATATATATATATATATGTATATATATGTATATATATATATACACATATATATACATATATATATACATATATATGTATACACATACATACATATACATATATACATATATACATATATACATATATACATATATACATATATACATATATACATATATATACATATATATACATATATATATATATACAGACAAAGGATCGTGTCCGAGGAAACGCACAGAGCATGCAGTGGCCCAACCCCTTTCTTGCAACCTCACTCCTCCGTCACCACAGCTCCTGATTTGGTTAGACCGTCGCGACGGCATGTGCAAGGAGTGGGGCAGGCCAACCCAGGGATGCTCTGCACGCCTTGAGTTCCGAAGTCATTTGAAAAATCTATATACTGCGACGGTGCAAAGACATGTGCGCACCTTGACTGAACTGACGAGCGAAAAAAAAAAATCCCGACGTCGAGCCGCTGAGAGACAAGTATAACCACTGGAAATTTACACCAAAAAATAATGTTTGCCAACATCATGCAGGTCAAAACTAGTATTCCGGTGGACGCGGCGGAAACATCGTGATTGTTGCAGAAGTAAACCCTTGCGACAACAAGTTGTCCTGGGACCAGCTGCTCTCCTTTCGCGCTCAATATCAATACAGCTAGTTGCGCCAAACCAAGAAGGCAAACTGCAATGACAAGGAGGTGGGAAACGGAAACATTGAACATGAGGAAAGATGCCCTCATAGTGCGGATGCATGCTCTCCAACAGCTTTTCAATTTTTGGCAGTTACATCAAAAAAAAAATCAGTCCAGGACCGTTACAAAGCTAACATCGGTTTACAGCGTCGTTACACTTGCAACATGAAATGACAGCATCCATTTACATCCTTTTGAACAAGTTCAACGGAGGGTTGGAATGATTATTGTCATATACGCCCCATGTATGTACGTGAATCGACTTTTTCAAGACGGAAAAAAAGGTGCAAAATCAGAATGCTTGTGATGAAACACTGAGTGAGGGGGGATCCTGTTGATAACTTCCTGGGTTTGAGCCAATTGCATAAGTTCACAGTTGGAGGGGTTTCACGTGCGATCAACACCCGCGCATGAAGAAAAAACGGGTGCGCAGGTTGTTTCCAAAACACGAAGTCCTGGGGCACATGGCGACGCCTCCCCAGAAACAGTTTCAACTCCGCCGCAAAATGCAAAAAACGACGTTACTATATATAGTTCGGAACATCGCAAACACCAAAGCAAACCACGTTGCGACAATTTTGCCCAGTGCAGCAGGTTCATTGCTCAAAACAACTGCAAGTTGCAAAAATGATGAACAACAAACACGATCACAAAACCACAGTCATGTCATGCAAATTTTCGATTTCTTGTTGATGGACCTCTGTTTCGAACCATTGTAAACCAATTCTTTGGTCCAAACCTTGACTCTGAATTGTTTTTTCGTGCCGTTGTTTCCCAAACCTTCTTGATGACATTGGAATGTTGAATCGGTCCACGTGGAAGACATCGTGGCGTTTGCAACGTACACATTTGTTATGTGATGCAAATACGGCCCCACGTCACCTATGATTGGCATCCACACATAAGGTGGGCGGTCGATTTGGCGCCTTATGATGGGTGAATGGGTGAGCGATTTCGAATTCAGTTTTTGTCGCTGTTTGCGACTGCATGAATGAAACTTCACGTGCGATTTGGTGTTGCCAGGTGACTCACCTAACCGTCAAAGCGAAAATGTCGCAACAGCGAAAACAGCACGTATGCATTGGAAATGGTCACAAAAATTAGAATTGGAGTGATTCAAGTCAATAAGCAAGTATAGCATACTTAACAGAAGCGGCGTGCTCCTGCCGTTTCAGCACCTGAACATACCCTTACGTTCTTGATACCCAAATGGTTTTTAGAGTGGGTATTGTGCCTCAACAAAAACGAGTCGGATACATGTTCCGCATCGGATTCACTTTGAGATCAAATTTTGTAGGGAAATCGGTTTTCAAAGTGACGCCACGTGGTTCCAACTGCTCGATCCTAGCAAGTATCATTCGAGAGCGTTTGCCCGCAGATTTTAGTATGTGTATCCACAGCCTACCCCGCCAAGATCTTCAACGGAACATCCCCAGTAAAATAGGTTCCATCAAAAATGTCCACACATTTTCACCCTCCAATGCAGGACATTCAACGTCACATGGAACATCGTATCCAAAAAATCAACATTGGCCGCCACCCTGCCCCAACCCAGCGATTTCAACGTCACATCCCCACCCCACCCAAGAAGGATCAAGAAGGTAAGCACATCCCCACCCCGCGTAAGCCCTCAAAGCGAAGAAATGTTTTGATAATTATTTCCTCCTTGCCATTGACAAACGTGCGTCTCAACATTTCCGGCTGGTGGCAGCAAAATTTCAACCCAACATGTGCGAAAGTGTCACAAACATTTTCACCAATGACATGAATTGTCCCACATGTTCCGTCGAATCGATGTGAGGGGATGTTCATTGTGTATTATTCCACGCTGCGGAGAGGTCTCCACGTCAATTGGCTCGGACACAGATGGTCAGAACCGAATTGGCTAAAACAGGGCCAAGGGCCAGCGAAACAGNAAACAGACATTTCCAGACAGGTGAAGCCGATTGCCTCCACCTGACTTCCAGGAAGGTCCGCTAATCGCGGGAACATTAACTTTGACAACAGGTGGGCCATCTGTCAGTCAGACAGTGTATGTCATGGATTAGATCAATACGGTGTGCTAGAGTTGTTCACTAGACACTGGACCAACAAAATCAAAACAAAGACCGATCACCTGCAAACCTGTCTCTGCAAGCACCAAACACTTTGTGCATGCCCAGCGCGTAGAAAAAGGCAGCCATTGGATTCAAACCGATCAAGCTCATGGCAAGAAACAGCCAGCGGGTGGGGCATTGAGTCACCGCGCAACGTTGCATCTTTGCTTTCTGCCCTGAACCACACCAGAAGTCACAAGCACGTCTTTGCTCGTGGTTTTCTTTGGGATTGGAACAATTGCCTGGAACCGAGCCATGGTTTGTACTATTGTACTCCGTAGCACGATCTTCCAAACAGCCTGCCGCATCCCAAAATTCCAGGTTCAAAGCCGCTTCCGCTGAAGCTCGCTAAAAGTCCACAACGAACAACATGCAAGTGATGCAAACCAACAGGAAAGCAACTCCAGGACTGCAAGAGCCAATGTGC
The DNA here is from genome assembly GCA_003297045.1 of Symbiodinium sp. clade C Y103. Taxonomy (NCBI): domain Eukaryota; class Dinophyceae; order Suessiales; family Symbiodiniaceae; genus Cladocopium; species Cladocopium sp. clade C. Next base: position 174,452 of record BGPT01001197.1, on the reverse strand, counting down.
AAAAATGTGGGCTACCGACCTGAGCCAGGACTGGCAGTTTGCCGCTGGTGGCGGAAGCNCTGCAAGAGCCAATGTGCAAAAATGTGGGCTACCGACCTGAGCCAGGACTGGCAGTTTGCCGCTGGTGGCGGAAGCAAGCTGGTACCAAGCAGAGTGAACAGCAAAAAGTGCAGCGGGTCAATCAAACCGTTTCTCGTCCGAGAGAACTCGTCCCATGTCAGCTGGATCTCCGCCATCATCACTAGTGGAAACAACTCCTTGGGGATTGCCACGGGGCATTTGCCAATCATCCCATCTAATCACACATCCCACCACTGACGCGGGGAGCAACACGGGTAGAGTCAGAAAATGGCAAGACCAGGAAGCCCAGAAAGAAGATTGTCCATGGCGTTGGAACAAGCTCCCGAGGTTCCGCTGACACAGCCGCGCTACTGGTAAGACTCGGGCCCACGACTGGATGTTCATTGTGTAAAATCCGATTTGGTCCAAATTGTGTTATTGTCTCACTGTGCAAATGGTCACAATTTTCACGACAAGGGGTTTCTTGAATGAATTTTCATGTGGATACGAAGGAGTACTGACATTGATGATTGGAAGGTATGCGAGGGATTGTTTTTGATATCGTCGTTTTTTTGTATGCTCACAAGGCCCTTTGCAAGCAAAATGAATCACTTTGGATATTTAAACTTGCGAATTGTCTGCAATTTGGGGTGTTTGCTTGCTGCGATTGTCCTCAGAATTGCGTGCAGTATGAGCATTTGTCTGTCTTTTGTTTGTTTATATGCTCGAAAAAAAAAGAAGAGAAAAACTAACAGAGAATGGTTTCCCGACTACTGTGGTCTTGGGACTACGTCAAATCTTTGGTTTTTTCTTTGGTGGTTTTGGTGTGTTCTAGTGTTGGATTAATGTACATTAACGCCGATGAATCCAGAGCAATCTTGAAAAATATGATAATATAACCTTTATCTGTGATATAACAATGTCATTGGTTTTCATACGGCCAGTGTATATACAATGCAGGAATTTTGTTACAAACACATGCATTTTTCAAAAGAATGGCCTGTTGTATTCACAGAGGTGTTTTGCACATGCTGAATGACTACTTGAGAACCATGTTGCAGTCTCAAAAGCACTTTTGTTGCAGAATTGCTATGTTCTTTGAAAAATATGTCGGACAATTTGGTTGCACACTTTGCAGAAGTAAATGTTCCATCTCTCCCAAGCACTGTTGCCACCCCTTTGCCAAAATTGTGGAATTGTTTGGAAAATTTGTATGCCTTCCTCAAGACATACATGTTTTGACCATGCACCAATTCATGCAATATTCTTCTTATAAATTGTGGAGGAAAAAAAATATTTGCCAACAACTCTGTTGCCTTCTGTGAAAAAGGTAGGGCATGTCAAAAAATGCATTGTAAACAGGCACCAATTCATGCCTAATGGGGGACAAACATATTTGCGCACAACACTTCCGAAATTACACTGCACAAAAAATACCATTCTTCAACGTATGCAGCAAGCTTTTCCCAAAAAAAATGGCATTTATTGGAAGATGTGTAGCATTGTTTTCAATTTCAGGGAACACCCTCGTATAGAACTAATGAGCCAATTCGGAAATCATAGCATTTTCGTGGGAAAATGTGGCATGCCGTTTTGCAAGGTTGCATTTGGTTTTGAAATACTACGGCGTGGTTTTGACAAGATTCGAATTTTATTGTCAAACGGCCCTTCCGACCTTGTAAAGTTTCCGTCGGTAAAGTGGCGCATTCATTGAAACATTTATTTCATATTTGAAATAGCAGAGTGTTATTTCTAGAGTGTAGCATTCGTGTACGTGCGTGTGCAAAAGCCCGCTGTGGATTCCATTACTGATGCAAAAGCCATTGAAACAGATGTGGTTGTTTTACTTTGTCTTACGGCAAGTGCAGCACCAACTTTTGGAATATTCCCCTTCAAAAAGCACAGCTGTTCTATGGAAATTGTGTTTTGGCGGGTTTCTAGACAAAGAGGAAGGTATTGCTGGAAACAACGCAGGACAAACGGTTTGCTGTAAACAAGTGCTGCGTGTCCATGCAAAGCGTGCAATAGCAAAACTATTTGCGATATTGCTTTCAAACTACTGCAGCATGTGCTTGACAAGATGGCAAAATTACTGCACACTGTGCAAAATGTGGGTCAGTCAGGGAAGGACTTCCTTTGAAGATGCGTAATACAAACATATATACACACACAAGTTTCAAGAAGTGAAAAACATTTCCGCAAATCTGTACGACATCCCTCCAAGAAATTGTCTGCATTGAGGAATGGTGCTCCTTGTGCAAAGGCATTTTCAAGGGCTGATTGATGATTAATATGCCGTTCATTATTGACAGACAACGTGTTGCATGAATTGTTGCCTGTTTACACTGCACATTTATTATTAACAAAAATATTGCATATGTTGAGGGAAATTCCTGTGGAAATGTAATGCCTATACATTCTTAAGCCAATGATGCACTGGACCGGCCTTTTGCACTTGTTTGTTTTGTTGTCTTTATCTATTATTTATATTTGTTTTTGTTGATTCTATGTATCCATGTATGACTTGGGACGGCGTTTGAAAATAGACAATTCTTGTTTTTGTTCCGGTAGAAAAACGCGTTGTTTTGGAAAGCACACGGTGCAGCATCTTCTTCAGAAATTACTTTCCAAAATTGTAAAAATGTGGCGCTCACAACACCCCTTCCCTCCTGTTTTGCGGTTCCGCATTTTGGATCCGTTTTAGAAAAGTTAGACGCCGGATGGAAAGAAAACAAATCCATCACCGTATGTTTCCTCACACTAAACGACCCCAACTAGGGTCATGGACATAAACACAACGAACAGATTTGGACTCAGAAATGATTCCACCTTATCCAAGTGCCTGCCCAGAAGCACCCACATTACATGTGCCGACTGTCTTAGAAGAGGGGAAAACATATACAATGAGAAGGAAATAAGTTCCAGCCGGATAACTAGAAACCAGGATTCAGGAAAACATTGTGAAAACACAGTGCTCCAAAGTCTTCGACGACCTACCAAATTCATAAAAATCAGCGAGCAGTTTTCCATTGCCCCGTAATGTGCAACCATACCACACCGAAGTGCACTCCATCCTCTTGTTTGCCTTGAAACAATCCACGCTGAGGGCTTCCCACGGTACCATTAACAGGCTGGTATTTGATAAGGGTGTTCCATCTGGGCGGCGGAATTTTTCCCGAAAATTTTTCGCCCGAAACGATTCATCTTCAATGTCCATGCGGGGGTCTTCTCAATTCTTTTCAAAACTCTCCTCTGAAAATTTGATGATCAAATTTGTGGAGAAATTTTGGTTAGCGTGAAAGTTACATCGCGCAAGTTTCGCGCGGCCGGCCCAAGGGTTTGCGCAAGGGAAAGTGTATACTGGTATGTCATGTTGTTTCATCAACATGTTTTTGCATGCTTGCGTGCGCGGCACTTTGCATCTGATGCTTGTTTAGCGCCCTGGCAATCTTATGCGAGTCCTGTGTTCAAGTCGCTTCCGTCGGGGAAGGGCGGGAAGGGCGGCGAGATAGGAGGGGGGCTGGCGGAGGAGGGAGCAGGTGGTGACCGGCACAGAACGCCATTGCGGTTCCAGGACGAAGAGGTCGGCTGTCGTTCTCGAGGGTTTGGAAAGCCGGCAATCATGAAATTTTCGTATGCAGTGGACAAACCACTCACATATATGGTTGGTACATGTTTTGACACGAAAGGTGAAGGAAACACTCCGCATGTGCAGAATATGGTCCAACATGGTGGACGTGCTGTTCTGTCTGTGCGCGCCGTCTCGCTGCGATTTGCAAAATTGGTTGGTTTTAATTTTTTGCGGGCACCCAGCTTCGCTAGCTACAGCCAAGGCCGGAGTTCGCAAAGGAGGACCCCAGCGAGCGTTTTGCGACATGTGGGGGTCGCGGGGGCCGACGGGGACACGACAGCTCCTTTGCGGCCTGAAAGGGCGGGAAACTTCTTAGTGAAGGGAAAATTTTTTCGAAATGTTGCGTTGCATTTTCTTTTGATCCATTTTTTTTCGCCAACCCAACCGAGGGTTGGGTCAGGCATGATTTCGTCCCGGCCGTTCATCTCCCCACATGACTTTAGGCGCGAACATTAAGCCCTATAAAAGTTGCAAATCAAACCATCAAACTCGTGCTTGTTCCATAAGGTTGTTCTTCTGCCAACTTGCCTTGTTTCATTCGCATGTGCTGCTGACGCACTGTATTTGGTGCTGGTGTTTGGGGCTTTGCCTGCTGAGCTAAAATCTGAACTTCTCACGTCAAAGCAGCGAAAGGCGCGGCTTCACCAACACTATCAACTGGTGATTCAGCCTGCGGTGAGAGCTCNTGCCTGCTGAGCTAAAATCTGAACTTCTCACGTCAAAGCAGCGAAAGGCGCGGCTTCACCAACACTATCAACTGGTGATTCAGCCTGCGGTGAGAGCTCTAGAACTGAAAGTTTGGTCTGGGACCCCTCGTGTGCAAAATCATTGGTGTGCTTACAGCGAGGACCATTGGACAATTGCGCAGCTTAGCAGTCATGGGATATCCATCAGTGCTGCCCAATGGTGGGCCCAGCTCAAACTACAAGGTTACTTCACTGTACATGGCGCGTCTGCTCCTGGCCCTAGGAGTACCTGCTCTGTTTGTGACATGGAAGAATTGGAGAACACTGATCATTTATTCTTTCGATGCAGCTTTGTTGAATCCTGCTTGGGATCATTGCTGTGCAATGCTGATGAGCTCACTCGCCGAGCTGTGGGATCCAACTTGGATTGCTTCGAAGATGTCTTGTCTTGGGCCTACGCAGTTGAAACCCTGCAGAAGAGCCGTTGACGATGCCGACCGCGTCAAAAGATTTGCTGAACGCACAGCTCTGGATACATTGTCATTTTTTTTTGGAATTTTCGGTTCATTGTTGAATCGTGTTTTTTTTTCTTTCTTGCTGGTAGAGTCAGAGTTGTGGCGGCGGCGAATGAAGCATTCTATTTCGTGCTGCGTTGACAGAATCTGGCTGTGCATTTTTTAATTTTCTGTTTTTTTAATTATATTGCGCAGCTTTCCTACATTAGTGCCTCCGTTGTGCGGGAACTACGTGCGCTTTTTATGGCAGATCTCTTCTAGGCCAGTGAAAGTTGTTGCCGTGGATGACATGGCAGTACCTTTGGCAAAACAAAAATGGCCCCAAGTTGCTGCAGCCAGGGATAACAGGTTTGGTTCAACCTTTTGCTCTGCTGCCACGTGCCCATCAAGCATGATGCTTTGCCTTATGCCAACTTGGGGTTGACTTGAACGACTTGGATGATGGGACAATAAGCAAAACCACCTTTACCCTCTTTTTTTTTTTGAGGGGGTTTTTTATTTGGCGTTGTTCCTTTTGTGTTCTGGATTTCTGGTGATTTTGTGTAGTAGTTTTTCCCTTTGTTATGTTCTTTGATGCCTCGGCTTCCGTTTCTGCAGCATCATTGCATGAGTTGATACCTCATTCCGTATGCCGAACAAATATCGAGCCCGCCTAAGACTTCAGTTTATCCCTGCCATTGACAATCATAGAATTCTGTGGTTGAGCAATTGGTTAAGGGCTTTCTGAGGCTTAAGGCTGCCGGGGGCTTGGTTGTTGGAAGNGTTTTGGTGGTTATTCATGTGAGTGCGTGCCCTTAGTCCGGTTAGGGGGCACTAGGTCTCTGTTCAAAGACTGAGACTGAAAATGCGGGAAGAAAAAAAAGCGGGGAGAAATTTCAAAACGAAAAAACACACGCAAACCTGGAATCCATTTCCCTTACTGGATCATGCGCGTATGTGGGAGGTCATTTTCATGTAGGGAACCGCACGTGCTACTGAACAGCAAGTGGTGAGTGCGGTAAGGAGTGAGATCGCACCTGGCTTGCAACGCAGACTAGCAACGCAGATTTGGAACAATTTGGTTGGCACCAAAAAATTGCAGAACAAATCAAAAAGTCTGCGTGAAAATCATTTGTTGTCCTAAACACCGGTAGTGCCGCACAAGGCGGTGGCGGAAGTTTCAAAAATAGGAAACTTATAGGAGCGGTTCGTTGTTGTGAATGATGGATGGCAAAGCGCACCCACCGATGGACCGACAAGTGGGTGGAGGCAGCGCAGTGTTGTTGTGGTTGTAGTTGCAGATGCAGTTGTAGTTGTAGATGCAGTTGTTGTGGTAGCGCTGGGTTGTACTTGTAGTGCAGTGCAGTGCGGTGTAATTGTAGTGGTTAGGGCGGTTCTAGTTGTAGTTGTAGTAGTTGTAGTTGTTGTAGTTGTTGTAGGTGTTGTAGGTGTTATAGTTGCTGTAGTTGGTGTAGTTGTTCGATGAAATTGTAGTTGTAGTTGTTGTAGTTGTAGTTGTAATGGTAGTGATTGCTCTGGTTGTAGTTGTTGTAATTGTTGTAGTTGTAGTTGTCATGTTGTTGAAGTCGCAGTGGAAGTTGAAGTTGTAGTTGTCGTGGTTGGAGTTGTAATTGTAGGATTTGTGGTTGTAGTTGTTGTAGTTGTAGTTGTGACGCAGTTCAAATTGTAGTTGCAGCTGTTGTAGTTGCAGTCGTTGTACTTGTAGTTGGAGTTGTAGTTGCCGTTGTAGTTGTAGTTGTAGTGGCTGTTGTGGTGTAGTTTTTGTAGCTGTAGTAATTGCAATTGTAGTTGTAGTGTAACGTTCCGAAGCGAAGCAAATCTGCGGGATTCTGCGGGATTCCTTCATTTTCCACGTTAGCAACATCAAAAACGAAGCAATTCGGCGAGGCTTCCCTCAAAAATGGACGGCCTCATACCAATGCGTTTTGCGATTTTTCCATGCCATGTCTCTAAAGTACTGCGCCTGGCACGAAAAAGTAAAGCCACGTCATACAAAGTGCTGCATCTGTCACGCGTAATGACTTTGACAAACCTGAAGATCTTATGTTCCAAAGTGCAAGCCTTCTCAGGAAATCAGCGCCCTGACCTCTTAGCATCTCTGCTTGAGATGTCTCTTGTACTGCGCCTGCCAGGAAAAATGCATTTTTTTCAGATCCTCTTCACATGTCCCAAGCCTGCCATCATTTTCAAAAATGTTACAAAACCCATTCATTTAGGACACTTTTGACAAGGTGCAGAATCCCTTGCGCCTGCCACACAAAACGACGTCTGGACGTCCAAAAGTGATCCGAACGTGTGGTGTTTTCAACATTGTCACTTCCAAATGTGCTTCGCACCACAGTGCCGTGCACTTTTCGACATCACAATTTGCAAAGGTGGTCCGAGCACATGGTGCTTTTAGCATTTTGAGTTCCAAATGTGCTTCACGCAACAACGGCGTGCGCTTTTTCCACATCTGAACTTCCAAAAGTGCTCCGAAAATGGTGCGTTTTGCCACTTTTGACTCCCAAATGTGCTTCGCGCCACAACGCCGTGCATCTTTCCGACGTCGTAACTTCCAAAGGTGTTCCGAACATTGTGTGTTTTGACACTTTTTACTTCCAAATGTGCTTCGTGACACACTGGCTTTCTCTTTTTCCACATCTCAACCTCCAAAAGTGGTCCGACGCTGAGGTGTTTTAACACTTTCTACTTCCAAATGTGCTTCGCGCCACAACGGCGTGCAATTTTTCATGTCTCAGCTGACCAGATGTGTCCGCACCCGCTGCTTTAGCGAGCCGATTTTTCGACCCTCCGGAGCCACAAAACATTGGAAAAACACAGTGTTTCGCGATTTTCCTACCTTTTCGCGCGCCTGCATCTGTTCCTTTCTGACTTTTTCATCTTCTGACTTTCTCCATCTTTTGACATCCTTCAGGGCTGTGCTTTTCATATTGTCGGAAGGTTTAGCTTCTAAACTTCCTTCGAGTAAAATTGAGAACATTAGCGTTTGGGTAGTCATCCTCCTTCAACTTGCAAGCCGCAGTTGGCAAACAACAATTCACGATTGCAAGGCAGCAATGCCAAACCACCTAGATGCAGCAGTTCCATTGCACAGAGCCGCTAACATCGCCAGAACCACGGTGCGGCAACCCCAACGCAAAGCAAAATGACCGCAGCAGCACCATTGCGGAAAGCAGCCAGGAATTGCAAAAACAACAGGGAACAAAAACACCAACACAAAACTACGATGACGATCATTTTAATCAAAATGCCCATTCACCTCTTGAACCTGTTTTCTCTTTTGAGCTAGGAAAGTTTCCAGCTGTTTGCCTGAATCCTTCATTTATGTCGGCGTACCAGGGCACTTTTTCAAATCCTCTCGTTTGTTTCCTGGTGTTTTCTACTTTGCGCCACTTTTTTTCAGTTCTTCTCTGCTCTTATGGGTTCTTCTCTCCCGTTTTGTTTTTTTTCCCTGTCATTTGTCTACCTTTCTTCGATCTCTCTGCCATGCACTACTTTGTTCTAATCTTCCTTTCTCCGCTCTGCCGCGTTTTTCCTCCTCTTCTTTCACTTTCTTTGCCTGCTGTAGACTGCATACTGGTCTTTGGAAAATAATCCATAACTCGGAGTGTCACAGATTTTTGATTTCGCGTTAGTAAACTGGCGTGATGGTTGCATGATTCTCCAAACATCGTTTCTTTTTTTTTTGGAAATTGGAAAACAAAGTGCTGTGGTTGTGAAAACCCACTGTTTACAGATGCTTGCAGTACAAACAAGGTCTTTTGACAACATTTTTTTGTTGCATTCTGTTGACGCGGCTGGATAGCAACATGCTGCCACACACATCGTTTCAGATTTCCATTTTTTGAACCATGTTGACCACGTGGTCAAACCACGTAGCCTTTTGGGTTAAGCGGACTGTGCAACATGGAGCGTTTGAGTTTTGAAATCAGGATGGGGCCATCATGAAATGAACATCGGATCACGCGGGCCAAATTATGGGATCAACGAGATGATGAACCTATGTTGGTGTCATAGCAGGTACCACGTCTTTGTGTCCGCATTAGGTTAGGTAGCTGCGGGAAGCGCACATGTGCCACGCTCATGGGTGGTGCTGACGCAGCTCGCCATGCTTCGCCAGTTTCAAAAGGGGCATCCTTGGACAGTCCTGGCCGAAGGTGGTGGTTTTTGGAGCAGGCCCGGCGTGAGGATTTCTAGCAAACTGTGGGAGTGTTGAATTCCCGGGTTGAATTGCAGATAGGTTGGATATCACAAGGGTATACTTAAAGTTGGATCCAAAGAAGAACGTTGAGCCCTATTCTCGTGTTCAAACTTGTGATTAGGCTGGACACGATCAAACCTTGGCCAGTGGTGGCATGTGTTTGTGTGTTTTTTTTTAGCGCCTTTTTCCGGCTGTTTGGTCCTTGGATCTTTGGACGGTTTTTATACTGGCCCATCACCAGATGTGCGTCATTGTGGGTTTGGTGGCATGTTGCATCAATATGTTTTTACAGGCCCATCATACATCCAACCCCAAATTTGTAGTTTCTGCGTTTTGGCCCCGCTTGAAAACAATTGTTCGTTTTTTCCATGATTATTGGGTATTGTGAATATGTCATGGCTAGCATCCAGCTCAGACCGTGGCTCCGCTTTGAGGCGTTCGTATGTGCAGCCTGCGCCACTGGTCCACAGATGCCCTCTACGCCTAGGAGTAAGAGTTTCCTGGCTTCAAATGCGGACATGCAAAACCAGTTGGTGGGATGTTGTCTACTTTCAACTTCCGAAATGGGATGATGACATTCGCACACATTCATATTTGGGTAGCTGAACCACCAATCAGATCCCCAGGTCAGATGGCCCCGTGGCGAAGCGCTTGGCGCAGCAAGAGTTTGCCGCAGATCATCGACTCCCAAGCAACGCAAGCGACGCAAAATTCCTTGCAACGGAAAGGGAGCGCTGGCAATTTCTATGCCAAGGACCAGGTCGGGGGAATACCATTTCCGAAGTGTGATCAGCTGGATTATGATAGCAATTCATGACAAAATGAAAATATAGAGGTTTTCTGGACCCAAATGAGCTTGAATGCAGTTATCCTGATCTAAAAAAAAACCGTTGTTGTTACAGGCGGTTTTTGGTGAAATTGAGGCTGGTTTATGCTTGGGTCGACCACATTATTCCCCTTGTGTCCTCTACCACCACTTGTGTTGGTTACAGTGCAGGAAATGGCGATACACCAATTCTTGTTGGTCAAATCCTGATATTCCATAGACGCTACTGATCGTTGGCCAGGACGGAGATTCAACTCGTTCGTCGAGGAGTAGAATGCAAGGCGTAATGAGATCCACGCGATGGGGCTACCTATGGGAGCACAGGTTGTGACTATGGAAAACCACACATCTTTATATAGTCCCTGAATGGGCCACTCCGTAACTATCTTAAGGTAAAGGAGGGTATGGATATACTGTATATTTTTGTAATATTTGTATATACATATATGTAATATGTATATACATTTATATGTATGTATATATATATATATACGTATGTATGTATGTATGTATGTATGTATGTATGTATGTATGTATGTATGTATGTATGTATGTATATATATAAATAATATCCGTAGAACTGGGGCGATGGGGGAAGAACAGCAATGATCACCAGTTTTTTTGGTGAAAGAAGGGCACCCGGGTTTGGACACATGCCCGTGTAATTTAATGTAGGACACAGGGGGTGGTGCCCTTTGAAGAGCTTGTGTTAACCTGAAAAAAATCAGCATGGTGATTGTTGGATATCAGCACGAGTAGATTGCAACTACCCTAAACCTGGCAACCAGAACTCCACCTTTTTTTACTGGAAGCAAGCCAGGGTTTGACAGCAATAGAGTCAGGACAGAATCAGTGTTCCGTATACCACCGCACTCCGCATCGTTTCAGGTGTTGATGCAACGCCCAGAACAATCTACTCCTCTGGGCCGGGCGTAGCAGTTGAAGTCAATAGTGAACCTTTGATGAAGTCCAACGCTTGACTGGACAGCTTCAAAACCCAAAGGAGGCGTATGGAAATTTGAAAGAATTTCGAATTCCGTCTGCCAGATGGCTACGCTGTTGAGAGCCAGATAAGGGCTGTTTTGGGTCTGTACATTCTTCTCTGTGTTGATCGACTTTGAATGTTGGCAGTATGATGTTTCATGATGTTTCCAAGTCCATCAGCCATCTCCCCAAGGACTTGCTGTGTTCTAGACATGAGGGCCTGCAAGAAGTCTCTCGGTACAAACGTCCGGGGTCAATTTTACATTGCAGATGATGAATCCGCTGACATAGTCATGCAGATTTGCTAAAATGCTAAAACAACTTGCTACAAACCCACTCGGGCTACTCGCCCGTGACCCTAGGTCAGTCTCACTTGTTGAGATGGCGATGGAGAGAGAATCCCACTCATGAACCATTTCAGTCCTTCAACAGGATGACTGAGCCCAGAAGTTATAGTTGATCCTATCACTTTCTCAACCCGACCTTTTCAGTGAGCCTCGGGAATGGGCCAAAATTGTTGACTCCCCAAAACGAATGCTTGTACTAAACTTCAAAACCTTACCAATTTGTGTGTGAATTCTTGTATCGACATTTTGATGGGTTCCAAGTGGTGACCAAAAGTTCCTAAGTTCCAAGGTCTTTGATAACTACGAGTTCATTTCCGCTGTGGGCAGCGGAGCCTTTGGCCGCGTCTTGCGTGCGAAACATCGCTGCGGGGGGCAGATGCGCGCGTGCAAGGCGCGGTGGTTTCACCTGGCTGGATTTGGCGGGAAAGTCTGCAGGAAACCGTGGGTTTTCTGCTGGTTTTACGATGTTTTTTTAGTCTGAAATATACTTGCTGGTGCTTAGTAGGGAATGGTGGAATGGGATTATTATTAATGGTTATTATAGGTCATTCCCCCATTCCCTGCTAAGCACCAGGAAGTAGAAAAGCTTCCTACAAGCAATTCTGAGAAAGCTGGACAACCCCACGATGAAGCGCCCAGGCCCTCACAACTAGCACTCCACTGGAGCGAAAGTGTCTTGGCGCGTGGAGAAACATTCCCAGAAAAAAATGGGGAAAGGGGGAAACTAGGACGAGAGGTTGGAGGTTGGTTGGGAGGTTGTTATGTTTTTGTTCAATATTGTAAATCTAAATGTTTGACTATTTCTTTTTGATTATCTTGCTAAATGTTTTGTTGAGGCTGTTGTGATAATGGTTGGTTTGGATGAGGGTAGGTTTTGTTGAGGGTGTTTTGGCTGTTATGGTTTTTAGGTTTATGTTCAATGTTTGTTCCTTCCTGTACTGTAGATATCCTTTTGATACTTACTTTCATTTGCTTTCAGCCAACGGCCCCAACGGCGACCCCCGAACAAGAGATTGTTCAGATTCGCCGTTGTCATGGTGGGTGTTGGTGGCTTTTTAGCGCCCAAGTTATTGTGGGGGAGGTTGAATGGTTGGCTGAATCCCCAAGCTATCTCCGGTAATCAAACATGGCCTGCTGTAAGATCCATCATATATAGATGATTCATGATGTTCCTACTAACACCTCTATTTTGATCTGGGATTTCCCAGCTCGCCATGTTTGAGAACACTGGAGGGTGGCTCAAAATCCCCTGCCCAGGTTAGTGGACACCGAGATAGCCATCTTGAAGGTTTTGAATCATCCTCACGTGCTGCAGCTGTACGAGGTCTACTTCGAACCCAGCACCACTGCACCCTGGCGACTGAACGACGTGTTGAGATAGGAAACCAGCGGATCGCGGTCCCTGTTTTGCCACCTCTCAGTTGGGTAAGTCAGGTGTTCAAACAAACGCTCCTGCAGACATAGTTTGACCTGAAACATATTGGTTGGTAAAGCTGTAAACCGCCTCTGTGAATTTCCCGCTCTTAGTACTTGGACATGCATCTTGGGGACTTCCTGCTTCATTCTGGTTTGGTATGTTTGTTCACACAGTTCTGTATGGGATATCCCCGGATATTCTCAGTATCATTCCCGGTTACGCTTCCATGGGTAAAATGCCATCCTTTCCCAGTCATATCATGAGGAGTTTCATATGTGTCTGTGTGGGATAATGTGGCAAACACAATCACATAACCGTATATTTTTTGATGTTGGTCAAATGTGGGGCTGGTCAAACATCATCTTATCATTGCCAACATTCATGTGGGTTTATGATTGTGTGGATTCCACAGCAAATAAGTTCTCATTCAGTCACCATACCCTACTTCCACTTAAAAAAGTGGATATTTTTCACCACACTCCTAGAGGTTACATCCCAACTGATGGGTGTAAGCATCCAATGGTTCTTTACTCCGGCTACATCATTCCCAACGCATGGGTTCTGAAATCGCATGGTTCTTCCCATATCTTCCCATAAAGATCACCTCAACTGAACCATACCCAGTCCCAGTCCAGTCGTTGCTGATCTTTCACCCAGGAGAGGCGTCGAAAGGTGTATCTACTAACGGAGCTTTGCACCGGTGGCGACTTGAAACTTGGCGACCGAGAACCATTCGGTATGGATGGTGTTGTGAAGAAAATTGAGAGTTGATGTCATGAAAAGGATGGACATTTGAATCCTCTTCAGACGGGATCTAGCTCCCAGAAATGGGTGTTTGAACCCTCAAGAATCGGGCTTGAACCATCAGAAACAAAGGTGGTAACCATCAAAGACGAGGATCTTTTCATGGTTCGCCACCCCTTTGCCAGCGAGTGGCACCTGAGGCTTTTCCGGATCGCCTATCATTACCAGATGCTGAAGTGCCCTATGACGGAAGGCCATGTCGCCTACCAACTCAGGCAGTTGCTGTCTGCAGCCATGTACTGCCACCAGCGTACCTTGGTGTTGCAAGTTTGGGCTTGGTGGTTGGGGATGTACGAACTGAACATGGATGAAGCTTGGAATTTGAATCACCATGGAAGTGGAAACGAGATTTATTCAGCTTCACCATATCGGATTTATGGGTGATCATTATATCAGGCCCTAGCAAAACATCATTCATGTATCCAAATATGGGCATTTTCACCTATAGAAGTACCACTTTCTCAAATGCATCCCATGTGTGAAACCGATCAACCGACCCGTTTCCACAGCTGAAATCTTCGCTGAGGTGGAATCGTGCATCGGGACTGCCGCAGATCCAGCGATCCAACGGAAATTACTGTGACTACCCTCTGGTAATCGAACAGTTTGCAATGGAAAACCACCATTTTAAACAAGTACCCTCTGGTAATTCAACGTAGCTATTGAAAATTGCCATTTATAGTAGAATTTCCCATTAAAACTGGTGATTTCCCATAGTTATGTTAGTTTACCAGAGGGTAAACCAGATACAAATGGGCCATTGTCCATGGCAAACTGTTCCCAAAGGGGTACCCCCCAAAAGCTGCGGCTCGCAGGATGTGAAGCCCGACAATGTGCTCTTTGTAGACGCTGCTTGGCTTTGCGGATTTGGGTCATGGAGCATCCATCAATGCTGCTTCAAAAATGGGCCCACAAAAAGTTCCAAGTCACTGCAACTCCTTTGATATATATATATATACAAACACACACACATATATATATATATCATCACATCTCATCATATTTCTATGGACGAGTGGATATGACCATATCTAAAGGTGACCAACAAAATCCATCCAAGGCCACTGCGAGTTCGACGTTGAAACTGATAGACTTTGGCCTGGCGGGTTTTGCACAGCAGCTACGGGAGAATGCCATTGAGGCCATGGGGGCCATGGGATGAAGAATTCTGGGCACTAAGGCACTAAGGCTATAAGCAGATGTAGGTATCAATAGCTATTTTTTTTCTATAATCTATATATATATATATAGTATAAATATAAATATAAATATATATATATATATATGTACCTTTGCATTCTTTACAGTGCATCTATTCCCAAGCCAATGTGGGTACATGACATATATTTTTAATCAAGCACGGACATGCATATACATACATACATATATACATATATATATATGTATGTATCTATATGTATATATATATATACGCACGTGTGCAGTATGCAAATTGATAAAGGGATGGGGTAAAGCCAATGGTATCCCATCCACGATGACTTTGTAGAGGTGGCTCGCATAACCCCCAACGAGGGGGTCTATCTATGGGATCGACTTTGTCACATGAAACGTTCAAAGACAAGTATGAGGGAAACTCCCTCATTTCTGATTTGGGCATGTTAGCCAAGACAGATATAATTGCGCTAGGGCAAGGTTACCTGACAGCGATAGAGAGATATATATATATACACATGACTGATGCTACAATGTCATTTCCCCCACTATTGAATGGCCATACATTGTTGGGCCAATTCGCCATTTTTGGCACAAAACTTGCAGATCGTACTATGAGTTATAACCCCATATGCAACATATCCCTACATATGAAATAGCCACAAAAAAAAACACATTTTTGTTGGTTACAGCTGTATTTGTTGTTGGTTGCATCTCCTGAAATCCTTATCCAGCACACCACGCCACGCCGTAGGTGAATTGTTTCGCCCAAATTTATCCAAATTTCATTTTTCACATGGACAACTCTGATAAAACAGTGATTCTTGGGGTTTTCCACCAACATTTTCAAACAAACCCAGATATCACTTTAAGTTGGCTCTATGTCCCATCCAATCCCAATTTTTGAACGTTTAAATTCCCATGTTTCATGGTACTCGATTTCCAGACCCTATGCCACAGACCACGATTTTTTCGGCAGAAAGGTCTCCATGCCGCGGAGCAAATCCTTGGGTCGTTTGGCCAAGATTCTGCCGAAAATCGGAGCGCGGTGGTTTCATGCACCTGGGCTGGTGGCGGCTGGTGGCGGCTGGTGGGGGCTGGTGAATGATGGTGGGAAATTTCTACCCCGTATGGCTGTATATATATATATACACATGTTCATGAGTAAGAAATAGCCCATGCTGTGAAGAAGTTTGGCTTAAAGGCATATCTGAGGAAGTTTTGATACTGCACAGGAAGAACATGCTTTAATATGAGTAATGATCCCAAAAGACACTAGTAGCTAGTAGCACTGGCCGTGATGATAATAGCAACCCTATCAATAATATTAATGATATCTCACAAGCATGTGTCTTATTCTTGTTATTCATATCCTCATAGGGATATTATACTAATATTCTAACACTAATACTACACATCATAGCAGCAGTGGAGCTAGTGAGGTGCGAAAGCAGATGATGCAGCGCGCAGGGACAGCGTTTTATATGGCTCCAGAGATGATCAATGCCGGGGTTTACGATCAGAAAGCTGATGCTTGGATGGGAAAAACGACCAGTAGAACGGGAGTAAAACATCTTGGTGGGTTGACTACGATGATGTTTTCTGACCTTGAGTTAGAAGAGTCGAAAGAATTGAGGAAACATCCAAGGTTTTCTTGGAACTGTCGAGGGTTTCTTCCTTCAACCATGCTGGGCATTCTGCGCGTCGAAAAGGTAGGCCCTGACTACGAAGGTGAACGCCCCCAAGTGTCACTGTGGTGACAAAAAACACTGAGGATATGTTCAGCATTGGTGCCATCATGTGCGAAATGCTGACTGGCTGGCATCCATTTTACACTCCCAACGTGGATGATGCCCAGTCTGTTCAGGCCTGGCAGTCTGTGCCAGACGTTGGGACGGCGGCCAAACTTAACCATGCAAACATTCAACCAGTCAACATTCCTCCTCTCATCATCATCACCACTGACCACCACCATTGTTGCCAGCAGGTGCTGCCAGCAGTTTTTTTTGGTCCACTATTTCAGCTTCAGTGGTAAAAGAATCTGCCCACAGGCGAAGATCATTGTGCCCAAGCCGGTTGCTCGTTGGCTTATGAGTCTTGAGCACGGTACTCGTTTATTTTCTTGGACATGGCAAAGGAAAATCACCATTTTTGATAGGAAAGCTACTGTATTCAAATGGATGTATGTTTGGTAAGTGTCTGTAAATGTCTTGGTTGCAGCTTGTGACGACTGATGGAACGACACTTTGTGAGACAAAAGCCGTGTCCACCAAGTGATCCGCACCCCCCAAAAAGCACCATGTGCTGATCTCTGGGACTGGCGTGCGCAGGTAATGCTGCCAGATGAACTCTTTTGTACCTTGGCGCTGGTCCAAAAACAGCTCAGCTTGGGCATGGGCTGAAGTTATGGGTTTGGAGGGCTATAAGTAATCCCGGAACATTGCTATTGTGGGGATCATCGACCCAACTGGGTTCTTTTCGGCATTTTGTGATTTCTCACCTAGTTTGGGATGCTTCCCCCAATCCTCAAACGTTTTTGGAATGGGTTGACACCATCCAGCAATGGCTGAGTGATGTTTAGGCATGGCTGACGACGTCCGAGGCAATATTTCAGAGGAAGCATGTGACGTCTGCCAGAGATTGTTGGAGCCCCTTGGCTGTTTTGATCTGCAACTGAAAGTTGCCCCACGATAGCACCCAGCAACCCTTTTGAAGACAGATAGCTTGTAAGGAGAAATACAAGCATCAGAACAACTGATGAGTGTGCACATAAGACAATATACATACACAGCTACACACGCAAACGTATATGTATGTATATATATAGATACGCATATGCAACAAGAACTATGTATATACAAGTTTGTGGGAGATACACACCACTTGCAGCAAGGGATCATCCAAGGAAAGATCCAGCTCGCAGACTAAGCGCAGAGCAGGCGGAGGGGGGCGATTGTTGGGGGATTGTTCGGGAGACGGACAGGCCATATGCCATCTATTTGAAGAAAAGGCTGTGGATATCTACTGTTATAGATATTTGTAGATGATCCAAATAGTAGCTGATTGTAAATATCTACAATGGATCCAAATGATGGATAAGAACGTCTACAGTATTTAGGATGGATCCATAAATAGCGGATTATTACTAATAAATCAAAACAGATTGTTGTCTATGATTTTATATAATGGATTGGATCAATAAATATGAACCCATTATCGATGATGGATTTCTTTTGATGTTGCTACTTGTATCTGTCAAAGTTGACATTTCTTCACTCTCAGTTTGTCTTGGGGCCGCTGTTGCAAAAGTTCTCCAATTCATGATGAACTGCCCAAACCGGGCTGCGTGGGCCCAATGCCATTCTCAGGCATTGCAGCATCCTTGGTTCCTCAATCCGGATATGCCAACGCCATACGGCCGCTGGGCCGCACGAATTGGGCGGCCCGGACCTCGAAGGTCGACACTATGATTTGATATGACGGTAATGATATAGCTGACACAAGATGTATATCATGTGGTTTGCAACACATATAGTGTATGATACATGGCATATGGTCTTGTTGTGAATTAGTTGTGTCATGATATGAGATGGCATGTATGCATCTGTATTTGATAGGATATGATGAGGCGAGATCAAGTGTGATGAACATCACGGCCCAGCAAAACAAGTATGGCTTCAACTCTTACCAAGAGGCTGCCAATATGCCACCAAATCTCTCATGGGATTCGACCATGCCCCGGCCATTGAGGAAATGTTCACACTGGCGTCCTCAACGCGCAGGTGTTTGAAGGCATAGGGCCTGGCATAGGGCATCAGAGGTTGAGGTTGTTGTTCCCATCCCTCTGGGTGCGCGATCTGCGATGTAATTATCATGCTCTGGTAGCCTGCCGCCAAAAAGTGGACCAATGGGCCGGATGAGGTGAGGCGATATTGTTCCTTTGGTTTTGAATAGCTGCAGATCCCTTCACAGAAAATGCCCTGAGAGGCTTGAAACAGTACGCCTCCTACAACAAGCTGCAGCGAGCGTCCTTGCAGTTGTTGGCACAGGTCTGGCTCGTTTTTGCTGCCTTTTGCTGGGTGGATGCTCTAGGATCCTGGGAAAGGTTCATCAATTTGACCCGGTTTGGATCCAAGTGGAACAAGATCTCATGCTCCCACGGGCAATGCACAGGAATAGCCAAAAGCAATCCAGATCATCCAGAATTGGTTTATATCATCCAGTGATTAGGAGGCAGAGAGCTTGATTGATTCCACATTCCCTATTAAATGGGGAGCCAAGGAGCTACTCAAAGTTTCCAATCACGTTATAGTCTATGACATGCAATATCAAAGTCCGCAAGAAAATGTCATCCAAAATGACTTCTCAACAGAAATGGGTTGGAACCATAGCCGTCCGCAATTAGAGGTTTCTGGAATTGGGTGCGCCTGCAGGAGCTTGCCGAGGAGCAGGTCCAGGAGCGGGTCCAATGCCTCTGTAGTTGACGGATCAAGGGGGTGCTCAGTGGCGCATTCGTTTCAGCGATTCATCTTTCTCAGTGAAAAAACGTTCAGTTGCTGTGCATCATTCATCCATTTCATCTCATTTAAAAAAGATCCATATTGTACCCATATTTCATTAATCCATACCATATTTCATCCATATTTCAGCCAGTCTTTCTCCTCCAAACTCATAACTCGCCGTGAATTTCAGGAGCTTCGGGACGCCTTTCTCGCCATAGACACAGGCGATGGTCAGCTGGATGCTCTGGAGTTGCAGGAGGCGGCACGGAAAGTGGCGCCTCGGCAGCGGGCCCCTGGAACGGATGCCTATTGAGAAATAGGAGGTTGAGAGTAACTGGATGATGATCCCTGATCTTGGATTTACTTGGAATTTCTGTTCGCTGTTAGATGAAGAAAGATGGAGTCATGGCAAAAGCTACACAGGATGTTTCAACCTTTCTGGGGGAAATCAAAAACTACCACCCCATATCGGGCAAGTGGATGAACATCCATAAATCCCAGATGATTTGGGGTTGTCCCGAAACTACGGCAGACCCCAATTTATTACAACTACTTTTGATTAGGAAATGATGATAAACCTCCGGATTTGGAGGTATCTGAGTTTCAGACAAAACCTTATATCTTGGTGCAATGGGGAATGTGAAATTCATCTTTGAAATGGTGGCTTCTTTGATTGATGATGGGATTGGGATGGGCTGCCAAGGAAATGGTGGTTGAGATAGATGAACATCAGCCCAAAAGTGTATTTCCAGCAAAAGGATTTTTATATCATGCTATACTGGAGACAGTGGTTAACATCGCAGGCAAACATGGCAAAATGGTCAGGTTTGTGCACGGTTTATCATGATGGTCATGTCATGGTCAAACCAACGAAATCTGTGGCTTCTAGTCATCACAAACCACCTATCGCACTTCAGTGGGCCCCGGCCTTGGCTGCGTAGCGAGGACTACGAGTTGAGTGCTGAAGAAGCGTCGGAGCTCATTGCCGCGCTGGGTGGGACCTCTCAGCAGAGGGCCGGCTATCGCGAGCCCCTTGGCAACTGATGAAAACTGCCATCCCAGCTAACACCATAATTTATTGTCAAAGGAAAAAAGCATCTTCCAGGCCCTTATTTGGCAGATGGAAGGGAGGGATAGTGATAAGAGTCAAATCCCCAGCTACTGGCTGTTTGGAGATCCTAAGTGCCCACAACATGTTTTCTTGGTGCTGAATTTTGCCCTGTAGCCAGCTGCCAGGTTTATAGCTGCTGCCGCCAGTAGACGCTTGGCCAAATCAATTTCACGATACTTGGATATCTGAGGTTTACAAGGCACAGATGTGATGAAAACCAAGCTATAGGGTACCAGTACTACACCCATTATAAACCATGATCATAGCCAGGTTACCCAGCTTCCCATCATTTCTCCACCATGGGTGGTCAAATGTCCCGCATGGCGAGGTACGGTGCAATACAGCCCCGGTCAGCTGATGCGCTGTTTCGAAAAGCTGAGTCGCTGGGACGAAAAATCTGTGGGGAGGTCACTGCTTCCAACTGCTTCCAACTTCCAACTTCCGGGTGGTGTAAACGGAGAGTTTTTAACGTTGTGTAAAACGGAGAGTGAACTTCATTGTAAACCATGAAGAGTTGCAACAGTTGCATTAAGAGCTGCCAACAGGGCGGATTGACTGAGTAGGATGAAAGACCTGAGGCTGGTATTCTTTGCTTCGTTTGTTACAGCAGGTATGCTAAATGTGGCCAGAACCTGTTGAAGGAAGTAGATATTTTACATGGAAAAGATCTTGTTTATCTAAAATGATCATGATTGTGTAGTGCAATGCTACTATGACCGGCATGTGGGAAGTGCCGGGCATCTCGGAATGCAGTCAACCGTTGGCTTCAACAGCATTTGGCAGGTACTGGTGGTGTCATTCGCTACCAGGACATGCCAAATCTTTTTTGCAATTCTATCTCAGAGTCGGAGTGGGAGGACATCACCAAGCCGATCGCTCAGGAATGTCCGAGAACTGAAACCCAACATGTGGATCACGGCCACAGAAATGAAGATACCTCCAATCATGTTAGAACCAGGAAATGTGCCACCTCCAATGTTCCTGAGGTCTTGTACAGCAGATCGTGAGGAATCTCCGGCGTCGAAATCCAGAATTGGTCGCTTCGCTACACTGTTGCGGTTGGATTGTACTCTTAAAGATGGGATTCAGCCTATGTGATGATATTTGATTAGGTCATGTTTTGATTTTTTTGGGATGGACAGCGCTAAATGGTTCATCGCGGGGGTAGTTTAAGACAGCTTTGGAGTTCCCAAGTTTCACATAGCAATGTAGCGCAACAGGTGTCAGGAGGGTCAGGGGCTTGATGCGAATGAGTGCCCATGATTTGGGCTTGCCCACCAGGACGGTAAAAGCGCCTCGAAATCATGGTCTCCCGTGATTTTTCCCTTTCAAACCAGTGGGCCAACCAAGGCTTGGACAAATTTATGTCCATCATGCACGACTCAAAGCAGGAGGCCCGATGGCGCCGCGATTCGATGATTTTCGGAACAAAACAGCCGGCGGAAATGGATGAAATGGAGATGACAACTTACAAAACCACAGCAAGACTGGGAGTTAATCCCATCCCCCTTCCATAAACCCAGCGTTTTTGTTGGTGGTTTCTGGTGGGCTGTTTTGAACCTAGGGGAATCCTTGGGCCAGTTCTGCCAGAAATCGCTGCCTCAGGCGAGTCGGCCAGTCACCAGCGAGATGCCGTTGCACGTTCACGGGGAGGACCCCAAGCCAACTGGCTCTCCTACGCGCCTGGGAAGCATCCCAGGTTTGTTGGGGATCCAACCTCATGAAACATCGTTGCAAGGACATGTGATGAATGTGATGGAGTCTTTATTATCTTGGAACTTCAGAAATGGACTAAATGACGAGATGTACATCCGACCGTTGGGTCGATGATCTCATGCCTTGGCAGCTCTGAGGAAGTTCTGGCAGCGCGGCTTGGCATACCCATGAGTTCGAAACTATCAGCATACTGTTGACAATTTCTTTTGCATCCAACCTAAAGGTTGGTGGTCTTCATCCAATTTCAACTTTTTTTGCGACTAGTTCTGGTGCAGTCGGTGTCGTGCCTTAAGTCGTCAGCCTGTGCTGAGGTTGTACTGAACCACTCTGCTGGCTCACAGGTGACGGCGCCGAGCCCTAAAACATCCACCGGTTTTTCGGAAGCAGCACGCAGCCGGGCCGGCGCGATGATGCGGTGGCCTTCGTTGAAGACCATGGGATCAAGAATTTGTGGCAAAACATACTGCACACTTCTAGGCACACACACACATTGGAATGCAAATGTGTGTAAATGTGAGCGTGAGCACGTATAGAAAGATTGACACACACACACACATATATATATTTAATAGATAGGCATGTAGAGGACATAGGTATACACGATAGATATTTCCGTGCACACACACACACACATGCACACACACACACATATATATATATACATGTATATGCACAAATATGTTTTACCTTATGAAACTTATGTACACACATTATGTAGATCGACTATCCATACGGATATAAATATCATGTATTTAATTTGCTTCACACTACCTGGGTGTGCCTTCAGTCAGCCCTGAAGCGTATTTATATTCAAAAAGACAGCAATGCAATCTGTGCATTGTGAGTGAATGAATGCACACAGACAACAAAGACATGTCCGTTTGCAAACGTATTCTCGGCAAATGGTATGTAGTATGTAGCGATATCAAACAGCCTCACCATGAAGATATGGGAGGAAAAAAAAATCATAGGATTGATTGAAGCTGGAGAGTTTACACGCCCACACAAACATACAAGTATAGATATGAATATAAGTATGAATATATATATATATATATACATATATACATATGTATATACGTACTGTAAATACATGTATATATATATATATATACATATATATATATATATATATACATATAGACCATGACATCTCTTTCATCATCGCACTCGATGCTAGTTGAACTGTCGTAAATAGCCACATGAATCCAGAACTGCTTTAGGTGCCTGCCCTACGCGCCATGTA
This sequence comes from Symbiodinium sp. clade C Y103, assembly GCA_003297045.1. Lineage (NCBI taxonomy): Eukaryota > Dinophyceae > Suessiales > Symbiodiniaceae > Cladocopium > Cladocopium sp. clade C. The sequence goes on along the minus strand of BGPT01001197.1, from coordinate 151,230 downwards.
GCAAAGATCGGTCAGACGCAGTGCGACAGAAGGGGAAGAGATGCAGATCTGTTTACTAAAGAGATTCAGGTGCTGTAGGAAGCTTCAACTCTTTTGCAACTCTCATGATTGCGTCGGAACAACACTTGTGGCTTTCTTTGTGAGTAATTCCGGAGTTCAGAAAGCATTGGGGGATGGATATCAGCCCATTTTTTAAACCCCAATTTATTGTGATTCACCTCATTCATCCACATCAAAAACCCGGATATTTCAATGTCGAGCTCGCCCTTCGTGTTGCGGTTCCCGCGTCTGTTTTCAGCTGACCTTCTGCCATGGCGGCCACCACGATGAGCTGCAGCTGCTTCTTTTTCCGTCATAGATGCAGGCGACCAGCCAAACTCCACGACAACTCACTGCTCTGGGGTCTGTATCTCTATCTGTCTATTATTCTATCTACCTATATATCTAGCTACCTATCTATCTACCTATCTACCTACCTATCTATCTACCTATCTACCTACCTACCGACCTTAGCTATCTGATCTATCTAATTTAATCTAATCCAATCCAATCCACCAATCCAATCGAATCTAATCTTGTCTAATCTAATCTGTCTATCTATCTGCCTAAACCAGATACGTTGTACAGGTGTATGCATATGATCCCGTGTCTCGTGGCCCCCCCCCCCCCGCCATATACGCTACTGTATATTTATGCACGCTGATCGAACATCCAAAAAGTTTTCTTGATGAGGTACGAGATCTTGAAGGACATGTCCGTATTGATTGCAGTAAATTTGTGTTGGATGGCTGGGCGTTTGAGTTTGGTCGCCTCGACCCTGTATCGCTTTGGTTGTGCTCACGAGCCGTTGGTCATGCTTGGCACCTCTTTTTGTCCTTGATTTCCTGGTATCCAATTCAAAATGATAAACCACCAAAATTGATCAAAATTGGATGGATCAAAGCTTTCAACTTGATATCTCAAACTAAAACTGTATATGTTTATCTATATGTGTATTTAGTGTTGCCTTATGTATACATCTATGTACATACATCTATGTATACATCTATGTATATGCATGCTACAAAGTGACACAAAGTGACAATGTGGGTTCATTAGTGGCACATCGCTTCGTGATACTTTTCCGTGCTTTCTCCGCGACCCGCTCGGAGCACCTTGATTTCACGGGACAGTCGAAGCCTGCTCCCGGCCATTTCAATGGCGTGACCTGCAAGAAAGCTCAAGTGCTGAAGCCGACCGTTCTGTTGAATTTTCGAGTGGGTCAAGCAACCGAAAATAGTGGTTCAACCCAGTGAAAACAGTTATTTAAGCAACTTTAAGCAACAGAATTGGAGATTTTATCGGCAAAAAAGTGTTCGAAACCACGCACGCACAAATGCGATAAAACCAAGCAAAAAAGGGGGATAACCAAGAGAAATGAAGGTTGATAAAAAACGAGACTTGAGCCACTAACAATGGAGATCAAACCAAGCAGTAATGGGGTTTGAAACCACATGAAGATTCAACCAACAACAACCGTAACAGTAACAGCAGTGGAGATTACAGTAAAACAGCACAACGTGGGGGTTTAGGGAGCACATATGGAACCCCTTACATTTGGGTTTGAACTTGTTTAGAGAAGGATGTTCCTAGTGGACAGAACCATTTGGACGATTCCACGGCAAGCCGAGTGCAATGAGTTGGAAGATTGGAGATCAACGCTCTTGACTCCAGATTGGTCGGTTACCTGAGATGAAAATGATTGGCAAATACTCTCGGATGGGGTGAGAAACCCCCACCAACCACAAGATAACACCCAAAGTCAGAAGTAGCATAGCATTCAAGTACCGTATATTCAAACGATATGAATGACAGTAATTCAGGTATTAATTTGGATTGTTGACCAACAGGAAAAGGTGTTGAACCCGTGCATTCTTGCAGGTTTGACGCCGGGAATTCGAAGGCGAGCCCGGCAGGGCGCTCTCCTGCAAAATCGCAGGGCACCAGGTATGAACAGGGCAGCGGTTTCACCGCATTTTTGGAGGTGCCAACAATTCAACAAGCAGCATTGGAATTATCCTTGAAATTGCATAGAGATGAAGATAAGTCACAACGAGAAGAGGTACCAAGAGGTACCAAGGTGTAGATCACACAGCTATTGCCTGTGCAGAATCGCCCGAAACAAAACGCCTGTAGATACCTGGAATTCACTGCATGGCCTGCACGGCCACGGTGCGGCGCAGCCTGAGCTGTGGTTCGAAAAGGACAGCCCTACAGGGGAGATGTGCAAAATATTTTGATCATCATCGATCACCCCAGGTGCAGTTTCACCGGCACCGGCCTACGGGGCTATAGGTGCCAAAGAGGGCCCACCGCCCAGTGGGCAAGACGTCTGCAATGGGCGGTGGGAGGGTTTTTGGGGGTGCAGCTCGAACTGTTGGTGGAGGATTCTTAGATTCAGAACACAACTGCAAAACCTAACAATACCCCAAGGGTTTGGAGATTTTGGAGCTGCTTGGTATTTGCCATGCGATGTTTGGAGTGATCAATGTCTTTATTCCATCCAATTCTTTGGCCACGTCAGCCACTTCCATTATCATTGACTGTTGGACTGCGTTTTTTTCTCCAAGTCATCCAGACAGCTTCCAGTACTTCCCAAGCCTAAACTTGTCCCACCTAGTCACCTTGAGCTGTGCGTCACATAGGGTGTCTGGGGAGCACCACGAAGGACCACGACACGAGGTTTTTTTCGCCTCCAAAAAGTTCCGGTGACAGTCGCAGGCTGTGATGGTCCCCAACATGGGATGGATATGGTAAGTATTTGATGCTATTTGACATGACATGTTGCTAATTTTTCTTTTTAAACCCTAGTTAGTTCCTCTTCAATTCTTTATACTTGGAGGAGTAATTTAACCACATAAAGAAGAGGTTAAGCATCAAAAACATGGTCCTGCAGTGAAAGCGGACCATTCTTGATGTTTTGTGGATCCTCCGCTTCCTACTCCCGCCCAGAACCAAAAGCAGGCCACAGAAGCTTTTTATATTTGCCTAAAACCTTGCAGCCACAACTTTGGGAGTTGAATGCAATATCTTTATATCAACATTTTTCAAAGTCAAATTGACATCTTTCCAGGACTCATTTGTTGGCTTGAACTTGTTGCTCTTGTTGGGGTTTACAGTCGCTCGCCAGCGACTGTCGGCTTGGAACTGCTTAGTTACAGCTTGTCCCCAGCGTCGCGACCTCTCGGCCTCAAGAGCTGAGAGTCATCGAGAGTCCCGACTCAGTGCCCGTGGCAAAAACTGCGAAGGCGCCCGCTGTGTTGACCGCCCGTGGCAGGCTATCCTTGGGTTCAACATGGTTCAACGAAATGATGGGGCACCAAACCTTATGCCATGCTTCATATTTGGCCCCAAGGATGAATGCAGGACACATAGGATGTCGCTCATGTGATCATCATACTTTCCACAATCCGAACAAGATCAGATCACATTGGACGGGACCAGGGATTACCATATCATTTTAGTGTTGCACACTTGAAGCACATGTGACAAGACTCATGGAAGCACTTGGCATTGCTTCAGCATTGTTGATCCTCTACACGCAGATCCTGGGCCCATAGCACCAGGTCGAATGGAGATGATATAGATGATGAACTTCACCAACTGGTGGTTTCCCCAACACAATTTTCTCAAGGAAAATGATGCAGCTGATGATCCTCCGTTTCTCAGTCCGAATTGTCAGTGCTCCATGGCCACCTGCGCTCCGTGCCGTTTGCCGCGCCAAGAAGCCTTCAGGGGCAAGCCTTCAGAGGCCCAAGCAGGGCCGGCAGTGTATAGCTGAAGGTGAATCTTTCAGCCATAAACGGACCATACCACGGGGGGGTACAATGCCCAACTCTTCTATTTGTTTTGGTTGTAGGATAGATAAGATATTGTAAGATATGCCAGGGCTTAGTGGTGACTTTTTTGTTGGACCATGGCCCTATTTTGCAGGGGTCTTGGGGCTTGATTTAGTAACTTGACCATGGCAGCAACATGGCTAAACCTTGTGGTTCCAACATTTCTGCAATGAATCATACCATGCCATACCCCCCACCATGGCACGCAGGTGTCGCTGATCTCCTGGCCGGAGCCTCAGAAGGTGCAATTGGATGGCTTGCGCATTGGAACGTTGTAAGGGAACTTCGCCTTCAGAAACTTCCTTGCTGCTTTGTTTTTTCTTGGAGCGCGTCTCTTTCTGAGACTTGCCCCACTGGATTTTAGAGGGAGCTTCCTAAGCAATGTTAAGGGAACCCCTCGGGCCCTGAAAACGCTGGAGGAATGTCTTGGCGCCGTGCTATGTGACAAGCTCGGAACTTCGCTACGTACATGTTGAGCCTTCCGCTCTGGACAGCGGGGATGCTGGGGGTGGGAGCCTAGAAGGAAAGACACAACAAAAGCAGACATTTGATGGCTGTGGAAATGATGAATATACTTATGTATATTGCCCATATATATATATATATATACATACATACTTTACAATCATTCCAGGATCTACTGAAATCAGTAGTAGACGCTGCTCACAGAAACCAATGGGATCTTTTGGCAACACCAACAGGGTCAATGAAAAAAACCAAGTTTTTGATATCAAAATGGCACTTCTATGGGTTTCAAATCATCAATCATACACCTTTCTTCCATATTGAAATGGGAATTCTATGAGTTTTTTAATCCATTAAAACAATCCTAGTTTTCCCCAATATTTTCTCACATTGAAGTGGCATTTTTTTGGCAAAAAATGGCTGGTTTTCACATGGAAACTTTCATCCCGTCAGGACTGGACACGCAGGTGCGATCTTATCGTTGAGGAACTGCACCAAGCAGCAGCTGACCTGGTACTCCTGCAGGAGGTGCGAGCTGGGATGGAGCGAAATGGGCATGGCTCAATTGTGGATAGTAAGTAACAAACCCCCAAAACAGATGGAAAAGTCGGAAAAGTGTATATAATTGTCAGTATTTCACTAGGGTTTTACCAACTTGGATCTTTCGAACCGGGGGTTGCTATGCACCTCAAATTTTGGAGACATGACATGGGCATGTAGATCCGTTGGAGGTATATAAATAGGGAGGCAAACTGGAACATGTTGTGTTGATTTGCACAGTTCCGGATTTGATCAATCAAAATGAGATGTCAACTAACAAAAATGGTGACATCACCGACCCAACATGCGCATTTCCTCTGCAAAAATTGGCTTTCTTCAATGCCAGCACAAATAGTGCGTACCTTGCGTGGAGCTAAACTGCAGTAAACGAAGCTGGCAATGGAAGATCAGACATTTATGATGCCAGTTTCTTTAAAATAAACCAAAGGGCAACCTAAAAAACATAATGGGAGTGAACAATGTTGAGAAGGCCTGACTTGGCAGGTGGCACACGAGCAGTTTGAGGACTGTGCTACAGCATTCTGACTGTCCTGGAGATCCAAAGAGATTGGCCAATGTTTCAGTGAACCCTTGCCTGTACAAAGCTAAACTGTTTGGGAATTTGGTGAGACATTTTATAAAGTGTATATGCTTTTAGCCGTGTTTATTCTCCATGGTGAAAGAAGATCTACAATTGGCGAGTGGTTTTGAGAAGATTGTTTGACGTGTCCTGGAGCCGTTAGAAGTAGCACATGGATTTGTTGGTGAAGGGCCCCCATTTTAAGTTGTCTCTTGTCTTGCTGGTAACACTCCCATTGGGAACGGTAAAATGTACAGTTTTTGTCCTTTTTCATCTTAGAAAATGGTTCAACATCCTGTTGCTGGTAAAGATATCTCACTACCATGTCCTCAGATGATTTTCAATCTGCCGGTTCCAAGAGTGCATATCCCATCTAGACAGTCCTTAGATACTTCTTCCTGATTTCACTCAACGGCCTCAACATCAGAAAATCAAGCCATCAGTTATGATCATTGGTTATGTCACCACTGAAAAATGCTATCCAAACCATCTCCAATAATTAACGACCGTCTGAGAGTTTGATGGGGTAACCCACATATGGGATAGTCCGATAATTTTATATGATTAAATTATATGTATATAAATCCTGAATAACAATGACTTGTAATTTATAGTTTGGATGGACAAACACCATCTTTTTCTGTCATGAGTTGACACTCTGGGTGACATCAGTCGGCCCCAGGAGCTTGAGGCTCGTTTGGGCTCTTTGGGCTACAGCTGCGTGATGCAGAGACAGCCACTTGTGCTTTGGATGGTCATCCACAAGTGGCAACTGGAGAGATGAACAAAAACATGATCTATACACATATATGTATACATACACATTTACGGTATATACATATATTGAGAGATGTGGAGATACAGGTATGAAATCAATGAATAGTCAATTCACCAAATTATTAGATAAATAGACACGGAAGTAAATCCATCAATGAATACATACAAGCATGTGTATGCACACCACAAAGTATATCACCATCAGCATAATAATTGTGACTTTTGTGACTTTAGCCATAAAACATAATGATCAAAGCATGCAAATATGGGGGTTCCAGCATTAAACGTTGGGATTTAAAAGTCAAAGATATGGATCTCAGCAAGAATGTGTGCAGGTTTTTTTTAACACCGTTTTGGCCCGTACATCTCAGTTCCATCGGGTTATGGATGGCAAGTCTTTAAACTATTGCTGCTGCAGAATCCAGCAGGTTTTTCCAGATCTCTAAGCCTTGGACGTCCCGTGACCGCCGAGGAGAGCGAAGGGCAAAGATCATCCCACAGGCAATGCCTCCTTTTTCTTCACCGAGCGCTTTGAGCTATGTCCCTGGGCTGGACCTAGCAGTTGCTTCAGCAGCCAGCTGACATCGACTCAAATAACCATTGGCGGGAACTGCAACAGTTAGTGGGTTCCAGGCAGGTATCAAGTTTGCCAGATCTGGATCCTTATCAAAGGTTGGGAAGACCACCGAAGTCGCATTCTGCTACTGGACCTCAGGGACAAGTTGAACAACGACATTGAGTTCCTGGCCACATCATTCAGTGTTTGGGCTGTTTGCTGGGCTGTTTGGCAAGGGTTGGAAGGCCGATATCATGTGAGAATTGGACGCTGCCGTCAGTGCCTGATAATCATGATCATACCGTCGGCATTGCAGGAATCGGAAGTGCTTCATAATCATATTTAGTTCACTCAATCAAAAAGGAACATCCCGATACCCCGATATACCTCATTTTGCCCAGTTTAATCGGGATACATTTAAGGTTGGTGAAAGCTTTACGAATCATTGATGGTCATTGTGAGTATACAACTTAACCCCTTCCACCAATATGAAACACACCCCCAGGTTTCCTGGCTCAGTATCGCACCTAGGAGCATATATGGATCCATATGGGCGAATTCAACCATAGTGAGAAAGGACTAGTTCCCCCGATTTGTTGAAGGAAACAAATTACGCGAAACCTTCATATTTGGTAGTGAAAACCAAAGTTAGCACAGTTGGCAATTTAGCAAAAAAAATACCCCTACCACATCTCATCTACCACATCTCATTATACTAGTTACTAGTTGGTTAAAATCGCTTTCCCAACCCTATGGCTTACCATAATCCCCAATAATTTCTCTAGTACGAATCCCAACAAATTCACCAATCAACCAGGGTATTTGGTTCATGGCGCCATTGAAGATGCCAAGTCTCCTGCGTTCCCCAAGGCTCTGCGTGGCCAACTGCCACCTGGAAGGAGATCCGCATCAGCCCATGGCGCGCGTGGCCCAAGTCCGTTCGGCCCTGCAGGAGGCCGCGCGTCGCGGCGGGCCGCGGGGCCATGCCCTGGTGCTGGTGGGGGATATGAACGCGCGCCTTGGCGGAAGCAGTGGGGGATGGGCTGAACCCTCTGGTCATTGATGATTTCAGTGATTAATTACCAGTAGTACCGCACAAGGCGGTGGCGGAAGTTTCAAAGATAGGAAACCAATAGGAGAGTTTGGTTGCTGTGACGCAGGGATTATTGTAGTATATAGGTTATAAGCTACCCCAGATATTTGGGATGATCAGAATCCATCATTGGATGATGAAGTGATTGCGCAAGCAGTGCAACTTCCTACCGAAAGTCACAAGTCCAGTCCCATCCTGCCTTTCCGGTGCGCCAAGCGGGAGTTTTACTTTCTTGGCACCCAGCAGTACTTCTGTGAATCATATTCATATGACCTCACTTCCCAGCTCCAGCTGTGAGGGTTTCCATAAGTGTGTCAGTGGAACCCAGTTGTGCCATTGCTCTTACCAACCTATACAGAAAGGCAACCTTTGACCAGTGCAACTTACAGTGACAGCCCACCCCCTGTCACCCAGCAGTCCTTGCAGTTTCACATTGGTGCATTGAGCCAGAAGTGGGTTAGCAGTCTCACGTCGTGCAGTTAAGTGGTTTGTGTGTGCGGGAGATGTTTGACAGCGTTCAACCAACACGCATGGGCAACATCCCAATACTCTGTGGTTTCTATGTCATAGATTCTATGTCCACATTTGTTTGAGATCCCCTTCTAGTACATAATCAAAATTAATCAAACGTGGCAATGGTCACTTTCCTACTAGCACTAGTCACTAGTCGTTTTCTGTTGCCAGGTTCAGTTTGCTGCAGGGTAGAACCACCATCACCAAGGCCTTTGATCTCCTCGGCCGTTGCCTCGTACTTGTCCTTTGGATCCGTGGTGCCCGGCGTCTCCGAGCGCCGCGGCAAGCTCAACCGGAGCGGATGGTGGCCCTGGGGATCCACCCTGAGATGTGGGACACGGGGGACAACGGCCTGGACTTGCCATGGTTCGATTTTTCTTGGGATACTTTGGGGCATGTGAACTGCCAAGGACTTTCGGGTGAAACAGCTAGAAGATCTGCAGCAAATTTGACATTTGCCCTTGCATATGGAGTGAGAACCTTCCAGCTGATGGAACATGGCTGAGGTTCGGCATGCTGGTGGATGTTGGGAAGATCAGTGCGGAGAGTGGCCATCCTTACTCCATGACCTCTGCATATACGCCCGACCCCCACGAGTTTAGCTTTACCCTGAGGGGTGCTGCCGGGCACTGCCACATGCTGGACCAGATCTGGTTTGACTCAACTCGGTGTCACTGTCAGGCGGCGTTTCATGATTTTGGGTGATTTTTCACAAGATCGTGGAAGGTTGAATTGGATGGTTAACTCCAAGCAAAGACCCAAATCATTTCAAAGATCTATGGTTGAGGCCTTGAATTTCCTTATTCAATGCCAAAGCTGGCACTTGTAAGTTGTGAACTCCCTGACAGTTGGTGTGTTGAGAGGCTCTTCGCAACCTCTTCCGATCCGACGAGCACAAGTTGGCAGTGCTGAATCGTGGGCTGCCGCACGCGGAAGATGCATGGTTTTAATTTGGGTATATCATATGGATGGATGTGTTTCAAAATGGAGAGGCCCCCAAGCTTGCAATGTTGATAGAACAATGATGATAAATTATTTCTGGATTCCAGGGTTCAACTTGCCAACCCCCAGTTACAGTATATAGTTTTTCTACGTTCTTTTCAGGCTGCGAGCACCGTTTTGCATCGCGAATGCTGAAAGTCCCATCGACCAGGGCATCATGGGTATGTTTTCGGTCCTTGCCTGGAACATCCTGGAACAAAACATCCCCTGGACCCTCCGGTAGTCAAACGTGGCAAAGGGAAATCTCATGTAAATGGAGGTTCCAATGGGAAAATCACTATACATGGAGGGATTTTCCATTTCCACCTTTGATTGCTGGAGGGTGACTCACATATTTTTGGGGTGCCAATGACTCAACCTCCCAGGATCCCTCCGATCACCTGCCAGTGGGCGTCATCTTGAAAGTGGCGCCACCATCAGCGCCGGCTGAAGAGGCACAAGTGCAGCACCAGGTAAGAACTAGACTGTAGCCATGGGTTTCTGACCAGTTTACACCCTCCAATTTGTTGTTGGAAACATCTCAGTTTTTTTTGAAGTTGAAATCTGAGGAGATCACAAGTTCTCACCTGAACAGGGGCGGAAAAGTTGCCCCAGCCAGGTGATTCCAGAGAGAGTTTCAGCGGAGCTGGATCTGTTGAAGGAGGCTGAGGAGTTGTGGGAGGTGCCAAGGGTACTGGGAAAGGTGCAGATTCTCTGCCGTTTTTTTTTCTCAAAGTTTTGTTTCCTCTGACCATTTGGGAAGACAATCTTTTCATCCCTAGTTTTGGGATAATGTTCCCAAATTTGCCTACATCTACACACTAATGATACGCTCCAGGTTTTGTACTCGACCAGGCTTTACATCACCCCGGTCGCTGCTACAGGCGTGCCCATTGCCTCCAGAACAGCGCTGGCAATACTTGCGTTGCGAGGAGGCTCTGCGTGAGGCGACACCTGCGGGGAAGCCTTCGGCAGAGGAGCTAGCGGTCTATGAGGCCGCCAGAAACCCAGGGGTTGGCAAATGGCTAAATTAGGTATACTGTATAATTGGTATATGACTTGGAATATTGGCGATATATGTGGAGACATAGTCAGGAAATATACCAACCACCAATTTTTGGCCGTGTCGATGAGAAAATTATGATCAATTCAAAACATTGGAGGTACTATATTTCAGACAAACCCGAATCATGGGCCCAAACCCGTCCGGGCCTAGGTAAAATCAGTGTGGGCAGGAAGGTTGATGACTTGTGGTTGCCATCATTGAATGAAATTTATGCAAGGTGTGTGCCACTGTATCAACAACCATGCCTGGTTGTTTATCTGCAGCTGTAATTGTTGTGGTTGCCCTATTAGTTGGCCAAGGTGAGGTTCAAATGGGACATGGACCATCACCTCTGTGAACCAAGTCTTGGGAAATTGTTGGGAAGTTGTTGGAAAATGGACGATAATCCCAACAGCAATCCCTGAGTCACTATGAAATGTGTGGACAAATATCAGTATGCCAGTCATGGAGCCCAAAATCCGCATGGATTTGCACTGAAATTCTCCCAGTAGAGTGATGGAGCAGCCGTGGCTGCAGCTTCCACCCTTTCTGGTATATATAGATCATGATCGTAACAGCTTGTAGCATGTGTTTGAAAGATTAGGCCACTTTAGAAACAAACACTTCCATTTTTGATCATCTTGGTCACCACACAAATCAACTGTAAATGTAGTATATATATATATATATATAAGTATATATATATATATACCTATATATAAACAGATTGATTCTTGTTGTGCAAGCTACGACTGTCTTTAAAACATATACACATGTGCACACACACACACACATATTGAAGCTGACATTCCCAGCCACCCTGACCCCTTGCAGGCCGCCCAGCGTGCCCTGCGGAGCCTGCTGGAGTCGTTGCCGGAGGAATGTCAGCAGATCTTGCAGCGCGTGGAGGAGCTGAAGAAGCAGGCGCTGGGGGAAACCAACGGTGGAGGATTGACATGGAAGATGGGATAACCATGTTATAAGAATATATAAGAATGGGATAACCATGGGTGAATAAGGAGCTAATCATGGTTAATAAGTAACTAATGAATTCACTAGCTATTTAACTAACTGACTAACTGCCGATAGAGCCTAACATATGGGGATATTTAATGGGAATATGATATTTGGAGTGGATATATATATATATATTTATATAACTTAAGACAATATGATTTGGCAAATGTTTGTGGGACTCACGTGAGGTACATGGGGATGGACGGAGCAACGAACTAGCTAACTGGGGATTGATGCTGGAAATGGGGATGAGGGTTGGGGGCAGCATGCAACAAGTTGGGCGCAAGAGCGGGGATATGGGGAAGATCACTTTCACTGATGATAGGTGGACTAAAGGACGCAACAAACCTCGGATCAGGGTCCTCGCGAAGAGAAGGAATTCAAATGGTAGCCACTGTAGCCACTGTATCAATATTCAAGAAATAGGGATTGATATTGCACTAGATGGGGCTGACCAGCAACGAATGGCGATTGATGGACCGCAAAACGGATTAGGTACTTTGCAATAAATGATTAATAAATAAATGGATCTGTCATACCCAGCTGATTTTTTTGGCGGATAGCTGCGGCAAAGATTGAGTTTCAAACTCAAAACAACAGGTGGGCATGATGGCAGGGTGTCGGCAGGAGACAGGGGGAGATAGACCTGCGAAGTTTTTCCAGTCAGGCCCGAAAAGCTGCAAAACGAAGTGCCAAGGATGGGGCTGGAAAAGGGGGAAACGGTCAGTGGAGATTGTCTTACGATTGTGGGATTGGGTTCCCAAGAAAATAAGAAATTGGTCGCTGCCCTAGAGAAACATTTTGTTGGTGTGGCTGACGGATTGGTTGATGGGGCCCTTGTGAAAGCTGCCCGGCTTTACTTGCAAGGGCCAAATTCCATAGAAGCGACGTGCCGGGGGGGATATCCACCGTAGTGTGGTAAAACAGAAAGCCGTTCCCAACATTAACCAGAAGCAGAAACAGATTTTGTATGGGTCTATCATTGGTTCTCATGGTGTTCCTCTTCAATTTCCACCTCTCCCTTCGATGTATTCAGTCACCTCTGGAGCCCCAATTAATTCTTTCCACTGCGCCCCAAAAACGCTGCAGGACAAGGGCAAAGATCCCGTGGCAAAAAACGTGCGGCTCTTTGTGATATGCCATCCATCCAAGCCTTTCCGTGTCAATTTGCTCCGTCGTGCTGCAGTAAGTGCGACACTTCAGCTTTGCTCCAGGAACCATTGGCAGCTATTGACTTGCCCCTTCTGTGGATCAAGAGTGCATTTTTTCAAAGCAAAACACAAGGATTTTGCCCATATTTCTACCTGGCACCTCATTTCTCAGTTCGAAGAATCGCGACGTGCAGCAGTTTAGTTCAGCCATCCACCCGGCTTGCAAACAGCTGACTAGTAAGAGCAGCCAAATTGGCAACACTGTGTGGCTATTGCTGGTTTCTTTTTAGCAAAAATGGCACAAGGGCGGCTGCTATGGGCTTTTCTACAAGGTAGCCACCCTGTGGAGGACTTCAAAGAGCTGAATCTGGAAGGATTCGATTGGAGCTCGCTCGCGTCGGATGGAAAGACGCTGTTGGTGACTGCCATTCGAAGTGCGCTCGGCCAGCCGAAGGAAAGTCTTGAGGATAGCCTCCAAATAATTGAATGGCTGGTCCGTTCCGGTGCAAGCATTGAGCAAGAATGCACTGGTGGACAAAGCGACCTGTTCTTTATCGGCCGCGAGAAAAGCACAACTGTCAAGTTGGAGTGCAAGGGGCTCAATGCTATTGAGTATGTCACAGAATGGCAGGATAAGCTCAATGACTTGCCGGCATGGGAAGAAGAGTGTGCCTTCTTGCCCAAGATTCTCAGGTGCCTTGCAAGGGCCTCCAAACAAATCTGAAATAGACTGAGAGTATCGATCGACGAGGGCATTGCGGAGCTGTGGGAAAAGTCTTTGGCGGCAAAGGATTCACATGACTTGACCATTGAAACTGCTGATGGACGGGTGACAGCACACGCGCACATGCTGAAAGCAGCGTCATCCGTGGTCACTGCGATGTTGGGATCGCCCATGAAGGAAGGAAAAACCCAACACATTGAGGTCAAGGACACGTCCAGCGAGGCTGCCTCACTGTTCTTGGAGAGACTTGGCTCCACCAGTCTGAAAATAGGTCTTGTTGATCATCGTGCTCGCTGCTAATAAGTCTAATGAGCCTGCTGCAACGGAGTCGCAGCTAGACAGGACAGCTCCCAGCACTCGGGCCGGGACTTGTTTTTTTTGGCTGTGTTTAGTGCGTTCACATACAGGCTTTCAACTCCATGCACGGCGATGTTGCGATTTGCAATATATATATATGTATATATGTATATATAATTGTGGGGGGATGCTCCACGTCCCCTCCCCAAGTTTCCCATATGAGACAAACAGGGTGGTCCTGTACTTGTCTCTGAGCTGCCCAGCCTGCCCATCGAACTGCTGAGGATTTTGTACACTTGCTCAGCCCAAGTGGAGCCGGACCACCAAACTGCTTTGCAAGCTTTAGATCTGGCTCATCGCTGGCAAGTAGAGGTGGTGGTCGCCATTTTGACCGACTTGCTTGCAGGTGCCTGTATAAGGTTAAGCTAGTACAGCAGGTTCGTACATTTTCAGTTCAAGTCTAGTGGAGGGAAGTTCAAGCGAAATGATCCTTGCTGTCAAAAGAAGTCTAATTCAGCATTCTGCCCAGATACCAGCCAGCTTGTCTCCGTTGAATGTTTCTTGGAGTAATGGAGGTATGATCACCGAAAAGAGCTTTGTCCCCATTGCGGAACATGCGGTCCTCAAGGCGAATCGTGAAACAAGCCTTGATCAAATTAGCAGCTGCTCAGCAGTTTTTGTCATGGATGCCACTTGAAACTTGAAACAGTGCATGTTTTCCATCAGATGTGCAGCTGATGGCATGTTTGGACCAACTTATGGACACCAAAGAGCGTACCTAGCCCCAAAAGATATGTGGGCTTTGCGGAGGTTCCCGTGTCAGACCTGCCAGTTGTTTTGATAGTCCAGTAGTCTGCACAGAAGGCCGAGGTGAAAGAGCATCAACAACATTCTGGTTCTTCTTCTTCTTCTTCTTCATCGTCTTCTTCTTCTTTTCTCATTGATTTGTTGTCCTTGTTTGGGTTTGCCTCAACCTAGGGCACTACAAATTTGTCGTTGATAATCCAAACCTGGTTTGAGACAAACCCAAACGATGGGATTCCCTGGTAAATCATGCACTGATTATGGGATTCCCTGGTAAAGACTGGTAAAGTGCAATCCAATTCTTGTCTGCTTTCTTTTTGGCCAGACCTCGACAACTCCCCTCATGGAATGTCAGGGTCTTGAACGATTGAAGACCGCGGCCAAGAGCTTTCGGGCCGGATCTACGAAGGTGCAGGCTGGTCGGCTGCTGCCAGTGTCGTGGTCCAAGCGACATGTCGGGGTGCAGGTTGGAATAAGCCATCCATGATTTTGGGGGTTGGAAGTGTTGTGATTCTTTGTCCAAGTAAACGTAAACCAAGACTAAAACCACCCAGGTCCAGATGGCCAGGCTGATCTCAAGAAGGGCCGCCTCCCTGCAGCTGTGCTGGAACTTTTCCCTGCCTCGAAACCATCGAAGCCCAACGAGCCCAAGCCAAAGCGCCGCCGGATGTGATGCTTGCGGCGTGCTGAAGGCGATGGGTGGACCACATGAGTTGATGTTGCCTGGTCATGTGGTTGTAATTGCTGGAATGGTTGGTTGGATGTGTGTTGTGCATCGCGCATCGCATGGTTTGTTCCTTCTTTGGATGCTTGGTGCTGCGACTCCGATTGGTCGGTAGATGTTTGCTGTCTTGGTGTGCCAAGATTGCAGGCTGCCATTGCGGAGTCTGATTGTGTTTTTCAGTTGTTGAGCTATAAATGCATATGAATAAATATATGTATATATATATAGATATACATAAGTATACATTTATGTATATGTGTATTGCTTTTGTTGCAGATGGGTTATCACAAACATATAATGGGTTCCAACAATGGGTTCGCAACAGAATCCATTGCTTGCTGGAGGAAACTGACAGCAGAGGGAGGGAGGTACATATCACATAGACATACAGACATACAGACAGACATACATTCATATGGTGTACATAACATATTTTCCGCTGTGTATATATATATATATATATTCACACACACACACACACATATATATATATATATACATATATATATATATATCTCTCTCTCTCTCTCTCCCTATGTGTATATATGTAGATATAACATAGGTAAAGCACAGCATGTGAACTTTTTATTGAGACAAATTCTGCAAATTTGGGTTGTGATAGGTGATGCTTTCCCGGCTGGGGTCACCTGTCTTGGCATCACCTGTCTTGAATTAAACCTCTTTTCCTGTCGGCACCGGGGGTTCTTGCAGCAGGATCCTTGCTGATGGCGGTCGCAGACCTGCATTGCTTGAAAAAAGCTTGAGCACGCCGTGCAGCTGACAGAACAAGTGAGATTATGATTACGGATGATCATCAAGAAGCGTATTGCATTGTTATTGCTTCGATTTGTCACTGTTTTCAGGGTCTTGAACTTCATCACATGATATTTTGTTATTTGGGGATGCCTGTGGCAACTCTCAGCCTTGGCACGAAGAGGTTGGGCATGTATAACTCCGTGGATAAGTAGAGCCGAGTGTGTTAAAGACTTGTCCAATTTTGGTGGGTGGGTTTCTAGCGCGGTTTTTGTAGATCCGAAACATACAGCACGCATGGATTGCAATCGATTATTGACTGCCGCCGCAGCCAGGAGAGCGCAGCTTCAGATCTTCCAGGACACAATCAAGCTAATCTCCACACAACTTGCCCCAGCTCAGATTCCCAATGGTGCTACCTTTCCAAGCCACATCCCCATGGAACAAAGATGTGGCAGCATACCATCACACACAGACACAGATACAGACATGCATATATAATGTGTAGTCATATATCTCGCAGAACCCGCTGGACGTGCGCAACTTCAGCTCTTTCCGCATTGAGTAGCTGCTCAGTAGCAAACTTGTCATCAACCTGCGGCTGTAGCTGTTATCAGCTTGGCGTACATGGAGCAAGCAGAGCTCTTGTGGGCTATGCTCGGTCGGGCGCACCCTCTGGAAGACTTGAAGAAGCTCAATCTAGACGGATTCGATTGGAGCTGCCGTTCAGAGACTGGAAAGACGCTGATGGTTACTTACATTGACAGTGCACTTGTGCTCCACAAATCCAAATTTGAGGATGCACTCCGCTGCATCGACTGGCTGATCCGGTCCGGTGCGAGCATTGCACAAACATGCACCTCCGGGGTCAGTTGGATTTGTCAGGGGGAGACAGAGGAAGAGAGGAAACAATCACGTGTTGTGCTGGAGTGCGATGGTCTGAGTGCGGTTTCCCATGTGATGGCCTGGCAGGATAAGTTCCGCGAGCAGCGGTTCGTGACAGACTGGCAGGATGAAGAGGAATTCCTTGAAAATGTTATATCATGTTTTGCAGCGGCTTCCAGCCAAAGCACTTCCCAACCAAGGGTGTCCATCCACGAGGGCATTGCAGAGTTGTGGGAAAAGTCTTTGGCTGCGAAAGATTCGCACAACTTGACCATTGTAACTGCTGATGACGTGGTGACCGCACATGCTCACATGGTCAAAGCGGCGTCACCTGTGGTCACTGCGATGCTGGCTTCGCCCATGAAGGAAGGAAAGGCCCAAAGCATTGAGGTCAAGGACACGTCCAGCAAAGCTGTGTCACTATTTGTGGAGATGCTCGGCGAAACATTGGGACATTATATAATTTGATAAGACATGTCTCTTGTTCATTAACAGCAGCATGCCCCCCAACTGCCCCAAAAGTGCCAGGCGTGTTTCAAGTTTCCCACCCGTCAAACTCTCCCTCATTGCGCGCTCAGGATTTTGTACACCTGTTCAGTGCAAGACGAGCTCGACCACGAGACTGCCTTGGAGGCTCTGGACTTAGCTCATCGCTGGCAAGTGCAGGTGGTGGTTGACATCTTGACCGATCTGCTGGCAGGCACCCGAGATATCAGCTTTGCAACAAACCCACACAGCAGATTCCACATTAAAGAGTTCTTGTCGCCAATACTCCAAATCTAAACCAGCCCTTGTTCGCAGTTGACAGGTTGTCCAATTGTGCAGGTGTTTCATGTGGGTTCTGCGAACAAGAGTGGAGGTATGATCACCTATGCGAGCTTCGCAGCAATCGGGGAGCATGCCATCCTCAAGGCCTGCTGCGACAAGAGAACATAGTTGATGGGAACAAGGTAGTGAGAGAGTCTTTGGATCCGTTTTAGCATACACTTCTCTGATATTTCTCACTGCGGTGACACTTCTCTGATATTCTTTTATTCAGCGGTCACTGACTGAACTGACCGCTTGTTTGGCGAATGCAGCCTCATTGCAGAATCATATTATTTCTTCCTTCCGAACATGTCAGAACATCAGGGCCTTGAAAGATTGAAAGCCGCTGCCCAGCGCTTTGGGGCCGAATCCAAGAAGGTGCAGGCCAGGTGGTTTGGTGGTCGGGTTGGGAATGTAGTCATCGTAAAAGTACGGCCTGGCCCAGACAGGTTCCGGCATTGTTAGCCAAGCCTAAGCAGCACTTCGTAGCCGAAAGCAACCGAAGAAACCGACCATGAGGACCACCCGAACACGCATGAAATAAGGAGACGTTTGTCAAACATCTGTGTGCAAAGCATATGATGGCATATCCAACCACTTAGGGGCCATCCGGTCCACCCAAAACGACTCTCAAACCTCAATGCCCTTGGGTTGGCTGTTTTAGATGGCCAGGCTGACCTCAAAGCTGGCCGCCTGTCTGCTACCGTGGCGCAGTTGTTCCCTGTGTTATCGAAACCATCGAAGCCCAGCGAACCGAAACCCAAGCGCCGCCGTGTGTGAAGGACGCTGCCTTGCTCGGGGGATCCATGGATCAACAAATGAGCGGAGATGTACGTGGGGTCCTCGTTGCAGGGATCAAAGGGAAATGCTAGTTGCATGTCGTCTCACATACATTAATTGGTAGCTGCGGTCTGCTGGTTGTCTTGTTGGCTGGCAGGAGATCATACTGATGCAGCAGTGTAGCAGACGTCTTACTGTTTAGTATGTTTTCAGCTCTGAGGCATTTCCGATTGAATGATCTTGTTTCGTCTGTTACAGCAGTAAGGGCAACTGGTACATCACTTAGAGACAATTTCCATCAAATTCCAACCTAGTGAACCACACTACTATAGGCCGTTTCCAACTCTGACAAAGACAGTGGCGATGGTGACGACAAACACGACAAAGAGACGGATGGTGATGGTGATGATTCTGATGATGATGATGATGATGATGATGATGATGATGATGATGATGATGATGCTGCTGCTGCTGCTGGTGGTGGTGGTGGTGGTGGTGGTGTTTTTGGTGGTGGTGATGGTGGTGACGACGATGATGATGATGATGATGATGATGATGATGACGATGACGCAGATTTTGAGAGCGATGCTGATGATAACATTGCTTACAAGAATGCTTTCGCATGTGGGATGCTTTGTAGAGTTTCCGTAGGAGTTTCCGTAGTTGCTCTAGCTCCACACTGCCCTCTTCCCCTTCCAGCGCACCAGGTTCTTATCCAAGTTTGGACGATCCGGGATCAGTGGATCAGTGAGTTGCAGGCACTTTTTCACCTTGGCGAGTAGTAGGGGCAGGTGCCCATTGGGGGGGATGGCTTCGCAAAATCAGATCCATACCTTGGGATCGCCGCGAGCAACAGACTCGTTCTACCAATATATGGTGGCCCTGATGCTGCTGAAAAACAGGGGTTGGAATCTCGTGTCACGTGCTCCAGCTGTATGATTGACATGAAGCCATGTATAAGAATCCTCTAGTTACAGTAACCGTTTTTTTTAATGTCAAATATGTCAAGTTTAGAGGACCTTTGCTCAGTCAAACCGCCTTCGAGGTCCTTAGACCTGTGGTTTTACGGGGCGATGTTGGGGTGGGTCTTGGAGGTCGTGTTGGGTCAAGAAGTGATGTCTTGGGTGAGCCGGGATGGGACTGTAGGACCCGCCTGGTACAGTGGATATTACTGGATGCTGCAGTAAAACAAGTACTGAGTGCACATCAATACAGATCATACAGTGGATAATTCTTGTTTTCAAACATCAGCTTTTTTGTTACCGTATGGTCTTCACAGAACCACCACAGAAATGTGGTCTGATACGTTTGAGGCTTTGCAATGTGCTGCCCCGTGATTCGTGATGACTGTCGCCTGACCATCTCATCCTCCATTGATCCCTTTCTGGCTTATCTGGCTAACACCTACCAAATTTGTTGTCGAAACAGGCATGCAAAGCAAAATGTGATCATCATAGCAGCCATCGCTCCTGCATACTTTGTCTCCAATAGTTCAGCCTTGCACTTCTGCCACGTTTTCTACCCAATAGCCAATATCCCCTTTGATGCTGGAAAATATCTCTACTATTACTATATAGCACCGACTTCAACAAACGACGTTCCGCGAAGCTTTCAAAGTCTTAACAGGCAATCGTGTAGCATCGAAATTGGCAACTTTTTCAAAACCAGTGCCTGTCATAGTGGATTCATTTCGGCTAAAGATGCCGCAAACGGAGCTTTTCTGGGCCATACTTGCAGATGCCCACCCGCTGGAAGAGTTGAAGAAGGTGGATCTGGAAGGATTTGATTGGGGTGGCCTGTCGGCCGCTGGACAGACACTGTTGGTGACTTTCATTGGAGAGACACTGGCTGACAACAAGAAGCATGAAGACGCGCTGAAGACCATTGAATGGCTGATATGTTCCGGAGCAAGCATTGAGCAAAAATGCACTGGCGGGTTTTGGTCCCTCTTCTGGCCCGACAGACCAGAAATGCCGAGAATCCGGGTTGATTGCAAAGGTCTCAGTGCAATTTCATTTGTCCAGGCATTACAGGGGCAGATGCGCGAATATCTCGAAGACTGGGCAGATCAAGAGGCTTTCCTGGTCAGAGTTATGTCGCGCTTTGTGACGGCCTCTAGCTTAAACGCAGCTCGACCGAGAGTGCCCATCCACGAGGGCGTCGTAGAGTTGTGGGAAAAGTCTTTGGCGGCAAAGGATTCGCACGACTTGACCATTGAAACTGCTGAGGGACTGGTGACAGCACACGCTCACATGTTGAAAGCAGCGTCCTCCGTGGTCACTGCGATGCTGGAATCGCCGATGAAGGAAGGGAAAGCCCAACGCATTGAGGTCAAGGACACGTCTGGGAAGGCCGTGTCACTCCTACTGGAGAAACTCGGCGGGGCCTGTTTGAAAATAGGCCTCTTGTTGATCAAGACATACGATAATAGCGGTCCAGCAAATGAGTTGCAATAGATTCCTCTGAGAAGGGGGCGGTGTTGTTCCCCTGACGCGGAGGTGTTGAGGATGCGTCCTTTGACGGCTTGCGAGTGCATGTGAAACCGTCTCCATGAATAGTTTGGAGGTAATTGATCGCCTTGTGGGTGCATTCAGGTGCAGGCTTTCCACTCTATGACAGTGTTGTGGTCTATACAATAGTTGGATTTTTTTTTTGGGAGGCTCCGGATCCTTCCATGGTCTTAACTGGCCCAAAGATCCCAAAGTGCTAGGGATGCTAGGGGCCCAAGTGGCTGGAGTTTCTCAGATTAAACTCGGAGCTGCCCAGTCTCTTGTGCATGGCACTGATTGCCAAGGATTTTGTACACTTGCTCAGCCCAAGAGGACCCGGACCACCAAACTGCCTTGGGTGCTTTGGATTTGGCTCATCGCTGGCAAGTGGAGGTGGTGGTCGCCATTCTGACCGACTTGCTTGCAGGTGCCCAAAAAACTTTCTTGTTGTATGCTGAAGTTTAATTAACAAATCACACAGTGCCTGTTGGCAAGAATCTCAACAAGTACTGGTCAGGCCAGGTTCATCTTCCATTTGCATTGACACAATCCCTGAGGTATGATCACAGACGAGAGCTTTACAACCATTGGGGAGCATGCTGTCCTGAAGGCGGGCCATGAAAGGATGTATGGATACACAGCTGATGACGTGTTGAAGGTTGAAACCAAAAGTCTATCTTTTTAGAACACCGAACCTAGCGACAACGTGTAGGTGCTGCTGGAGGTTCCAGTTGCAGACTGTCGTATTGACAGCCCACTACTCCCAAAAACCCCAAAGCAAAAAGATAGCATTGTGGCATTGCTGAATATGTCGTCACAGCTACCTCCATTTTTTCCCCCAAGTGTAAGTGTGAGCACAACACACTTGCTTGTTGCCAGCCCGCCTTTCCTGCCTCCTGTCCTGGCCAGCAACTTCTCTTGCTAGGGGGACACAATCTGCTGTGTTCCATCCACAATAGCAGAAGGTGATGGCATGTGTCAAAAGCCATATCATTATGCTACAACGCTAATTTCCAACATCAGCAAGTCCTCACCCCATAGTATCATATAATATCCTTGAGCTCCTACCATGACTCATGACTGATGCCCCATCCCTGCGGCTATTTGCAAGGGAGCTCAAAGAATGCAATTTCTGGTTGTTGGGTGGGGGCCAAATCCTCCTTGTTCCGTTTGCAAAGGTAGCAGGTGACTGGATGCGCTAAGACCCACCAAGCTCTACATCAAAGTTTTCCACAAGCGAACATACATCACTCTGTCCACCCTTTGGCAGTCGTGTCCACCCATGTCACATCCAGGATCAGGGCCTCTTGAGCCTACTCAGCACGCAGCACCAAGTATCAAAGATGCTTTGGGGAAAAAGAAGGAGAAGACATCAGCAAGAGCCCTTCGTTCTTCTCTGATTTCTTGGCCAAGAGTTTGCCCCATCTATATAAAGCCTTTCAATTGTTAGTTGATACCGTGGCTTGTTCCCTTCTTCCACTCTAATGATTTGCATGTCAGGGCCTTGATCGACTGAAGACTGCGGCGAAGAACTTTGGGGCCGGATCCGCGAAGGTGCAGGCTGGTCCACTGGTCCGTGCTTCATTGTCCAAGGTAGAGAGGGTGATGCGATTTGAAAAAAATCATCCATGGCCAGGGCGATGGAACTGGTGCTGTGAAAATCTTGTCTCTAACCAAGCAAAACAAGACAACATATCACAAATCATTTCGCAGTCACCCGACCTGAAGCCAAACTGACAGTTCAAGCCCCATATGAATAGAGAACATAATTTTTTTACAGTTAGATTTGGGATTGGGTGACTCTATGGCCAGGCTGATCTCAAAGAGGGCCGCCTCCCTGCTGCCGTGCTGCAACTCTTCCCTGCGGCCTCAAAGCCATCGAAGCCCGACGAGCCCAAGCCGAAGCGCCGCCGGATGTGATGCTTTCGGCGTGCTGAAGGTGATGGGTGGTGGTAAGTCATGGGCAACAACCGTTGATGTGTAGTGTTGTAATTGTTTGGATGGTTGCTGGGTTGGATTTTTGATGAGTGTTCATCGGGTTTGTTTGAAGGCTGTTCTCTTAGGCTCGTTGGTCAGCCATCTGAAGATGTTTGCAGTTTTGGTTGCTGGCTTTTTCCCCAAACAGTGTACTGTTAGGGGTTCTCAATGCTTTCTCAAATGTGTCCGCCTTGCTGTTGGATGCTGTATCCGCCTTCCCGAGGCCTTGTCTCCCTTGTCTCCCAGCTTGTCTCCAGCTTGTGTCCCAGCTTGTCTCCCAGCTTGCCTCCCAGCTTGGGTTTCCCATGTGAGATTCATCCTTTGCCAAGTTGCCTTGCCTCACAGCATGACGATTCTCATTTATATATCCCCACCGGCTCCTTCCTCTGGTAAGCCAGGTTCTTCAAAGAAGGGAGGACAAAGATACGGGATCAATTTATGTTGATCCAACCGCAGGCACCAACTTGGAGCAGTAGGTGCTCATTGGGGGGTGGGAATGGCTGCGGTATATCAGATCCGAACCTTCGGATTGACCCGCGCCAGACCCACGTAGTAGATGCACCGAGCAAAAGACTCGTTCCTGGGAAAGCGTCATGAGTCGAATTCCTCGATGCTGAAAACGAAAGGCTGAAATCAATAATTGTCCAGCGGCAGGGATCCGTCAGTTGACTCGGGATCACCACTTTGACATCCTGAATTCATCAAGATCTTTTTTTTTACAGAGGGCCACTGTTGTGGACATTTTTTGAGTGCGGGTGTTGGGGTTCGAGTTGGGGTGAGATTTTGATCACTTGCTCTTCCCCCTTGATTCCGAGCAGTGTGATAAGTTTTGGGTGTACCAGAATAGGATGGCAAGACCTGCCAATGAAGCGATCATTGGCCACTGGGTGCTGCTGGATGCAGCCGTACAGGATTCACTGAGTGTCAAGAACGTAAAGATACGGATGATATGGACGTCTTATTTTGAAATTCAGTTTATTTCAGCTTCAATTCTTACCATGTGGGATGCACAGAAGCAGTGCCATAATGATGTGATCTCATGTGCATTCATGTTTCTCATACGGTCATACGGTCAAGGTTTTAGCATGATACCAGCCCATCCCATTTGATCGGAACGGCTGCGGCCCACGCTCTGGCTAACAGCTGCCACACGAGGCATCGCCTGTATTGAGTACCAAGCTGCACCGATGTCAACAAACAACCCCCCGTAATGCGTTGCAAGGAGCTTGACCAGAAACTATTTGGCTTCAAAGTTGGCAGAAAAATACTTTTGCAACTTGTCACTTTCATTCTCGTTTGCCATGCCGCAAACGGAACTTTTTTGGGCCTTGCCCTTCAATTCCCACCCGCTGGAAGAGTTGAAGAAGGTGAATCTGGAAGGATTCAATTGGAGTGGCCTCTCAGAGGATGGAGAAACATTGTTGGTAGCGTATATCAGGAATGCGCTCTACAGCACCTCCAAATTTGAAGATGCACTCAACACCATCGAATGGCTGATATGTTCTGGGGCAAGCATTGAGCAAAAATGCACTGGTGGAGGACAGGCGGAGTACTGGCCTGACAAACCAAAGACGCAAAAGATCCGGCTTGATTGCAAAGGTCACAGTGCAATTTCGTTTGTGCAGGCATTGCAGTGGAAGATGTGGGACAATTCCGAGTGGAAAGTCCAAGAGGCTTTTCTCACGAAGGTTCTCTCCTGCTTCGTAAATGCCTCCAGCCGAAGTGCCTCCATACCTCGAGTGTCGGTCCCCGAGGGCATTGCAGAGTTGTGGGACAAGTCGTTGGCGGCAAAGGATTCGCACGACTTGACCATTGAAACTGCTGATGGGCTGGTGACAGCACACGCTCACATGTTGAAAGCAGCGTCCTCCGTGGTCGCTGCGATGTTGGAATCCCCCATGAAGGAAGGGAAAGCCCAACGAATTGAGATCAAGGACACGTCCAGCAAAGCCGCGTCACTCTTCCTGGAGATGTTTGGTGAGACATGGTCCATGGTGATATTAGTTTGACAATATAGTATATATATATATATGTATATATATAGATAATATATATGATATATAGTATGCATGTCCCTTTTTCATCAGCAGCAGCAGCATGCCTCCCACCTGCCCTGAAAGTGCTCCTGCCTCTTGCTCATTGCCCCGCCAGGATCTTGTACACCTGTTCAGTGCAAGACGAACTCGCCCACGAAACTGCCTTGGAGACACTGGACTTGGCTCATCGCTGGCAAGTGAATGTGGTGGTCTCGATCTTGACCGATCTACTTGCAGGCGCCCGACATGTCAGGTTCGCAACAAACCCACAAAGTAGATTTCACAGACATCTTGCCTCCAAATCTCCAAATCCAAACCAGCCGTTAGTCGCGTTCCACAGGTTGTTCAATTGGTGTGGTGTTTCATGGTGTTCCTGGGGCCAAGAGTAGAGGTATGATCACCTACGAGAGCTTCAGAGCAATTGGGGAGCAAGCCGTCCTCAAGGCCAGCTGTGAGATGAGAATCAAGCGAAAGGTGACTGCTCCAAACAGGGTCTTACTCCTTTGAGCGCCCAAAAGTTGCTGGCAACCAGGTGGAGGGTCTTTGGATATTTCGGATCTGTTTGAGCATACTTGGGAGGCAGTGCTAAGGGCAGACACTTCTTCCATATTCTTTCATTCAGTGGTCACAGGCTGAACTGACTGCTTGCTTGGCGACTGCAGCCTCATTGGAGAATCATTGTCACACTATATCACACCATCATCACTTCCCCCTTACGAGCTTGTGAGAACATCAGGGCCTTGAAAGATTGAAAGCCGCAGCCCAACGCTTCGGGGCTCAATCCAAGAAGGTGCAGGCCAGGTGGTCTGGTGGTCAGGCTGTTCGAGAGAGGGTAGTAATTGCAAAAGTAAGGCCTGGCTCAGCCTGATTCGGAGCGCAAAGTCTTTGAACACATTTCCTGTAAGCCAACCCTAAGAAGTACCTTGTAGCCGATAGCAACCGAAGAAACCACCCATGAGGATCACCCGAACGGCTGTCCTAGATGGCCAGGCTGACCTGAAAGCTGGCCGCGTCTCTCCTACTGTGGTGCAGTTGTTTCCTGCGGCATCGAAACCATCGAAGCCCAATGAGCCGAAACCCAAGCGCCGTCGCGTGTGAGAGATGCTGGTGGCTCGAGGCGACTGGTTTTGAGGGTGGCTTGTGGCTCAACAGATGATTGGTGGAGATGTGCCTGGGGTCTTGTTGCGAGGATCAAAGGAAAATGGTAGATGCATGTAAGTGCTGTGATTGCTTGAGTAGTGGCAAGTGGGATGTTCAACTTTAGTCGATTGTTTACTTAGTCGATTGTTTACTGTTTTGTTAATGATTTCGTTCGTAATCCTTCTGCGGTAGTCGTCTCACATCAATGAGTTTGTAGGTGTGGTCTACTGGTTGTTTTGTTGGCTGTCGTGATATGTCGGTATATCATACTGATGTCGTACTGCAGAGGGCTTCCTGTTTGGTACAATTTCTGCGCCTGAGGTACTTCTGATCGAATGGGTTTTTGTCTTGAACAGAAGCAAGTACACTATAACCTATTGTCCAATTCCAACGCATTGAACCACACTCTTTAGGCGTTGTCCACATCTGGCGAAGACTGAGGTGATGGTGACGATGAACAAGACAAATACAAGAATCATGATGGTGATGGTGATCAACGTGATAAGTGATAAGCATGATTAGTGCAGTGGCAGTGATGGTAATTGATGATGATGATGATGATGATGATGATGATGATGATGATGATGATGATGATGATGATGCTGCTGCTGCTGCTGATGATGCATAGCTGACGATGATGGTTTCGCATGTGGGATCTATATATCTTTTGCACGGTTTCCCTCAGGCACAACATGGTGCATCTTATGTAAATCTCCATGCTGCCCTCTTTCTTGAGCACGCCAGGATCCGGGATCAGCATTGGTTGAATCTCAGACGCTTACTTGAGAAGTAGTAGGTGCCCATTGAGGTGGGAATGGCTGCTCGCGTGTGTCAGATCCAAACCTGTAGATCGCCAGCACGAGCAACAGACTCGTTCTACTGAATCGTGAGTTGGCAGTTGGTGTCCCAATGCTTTGAAAACAAAGGGTGGCAATCTTGGGTCATGCGCTCCCTTATGATTGACATGAAGCTATACTAAATCCTTTGGTTGACCGGTTTTATGTTTGCAGCTTGGAAGACTTTTCCTAGGCAAGCCAAAAATGCTTACACAAAGGCCTGCCGTTCTAGGGGGCTACGTTGCAGGGGGTCTTGGAGGTTGTGTTGGCTGTGGATTTTGATGGTTAGTTGCTGTTCTGGGTGAGCGGGGATGGGACTGTAAGACAAGAACGGTGCACTGGATACTACTGCGCGCTGCAATAAAACATTTATTGAGACAGACCACGTGATACTCGTACCCGCAGAACCTCGACAGTAATGTGGTCCGATACCTTCTCTAGGTTTTGCCACGTGGCACCTGACCATCTCATCCTGCATTGATCCAAGGGGTAGACGTACTGCCCTTGTTCTGCACTTGGCTTAGCAGCTGTCAAATGTGTGACAACAGACCAGCAAAGCGTGAAAAGCAATTTGTCCTCATCATAGCACTTGCGTACTTTGTTTCGGGAAGTTCTCACTTGCACTTGAACGACATGTCTTCCGTCTCCTGCACCCATGAACAAAAATTGCCTCCAGGGTTCTTCAAGCTTGGCAGGAACCTGTGTAGTATCAAAATTGTTGTAGAACCGTGGCAACTTGTGGACTTGTGCGCTTTCGCTGCGCATTAGACATGCCGCAAACGGAGCTTTTTTGGGCCTTACTTCAAGATGCCCACCCACTGGAGGATTTGAAGAAGTTGAATCTCGAAGGATTTGATTGGAGCGAGAGGCGGGGTGGAAAGACGCTGTTGGTGGCTCGTATTGGGCAAGCGCTCTACAACAGCCAAAAGTTTGAACAGGCGCTCGACACCATCGACTGGCTGATATGTTCCGGGGCAAGCATTGAGCAACAATGCACTGGCGGCCAAACGTATCTGTATTGGAGCGAGAGGCCAAATGTACCAGAGGTCCAAGTGGAATGCGAGGGTCTCAATGCAATTTCATATGTGCAGGCATTGCAAGAGAAGATGCGACAACATTTATCAGAGTGGACAAGGCAAGAGGCATTCCTGGTCAGAGTTATGTCGTGCTTCGCGACGGCCTCCAGCAAGGCCTGCTACTCCAGCATGGCTGGTCCCAGAGTGCCGATCCACGAGGGCATTGCGGAGCTGTGGGTAAAGTCTCTGGCGGCAAAGGATTCACATGACTTGACCATTGAAACTGCTGATGGGCCGGTGACAGCGCACGGTCACATGCTGAAAGCAGCATCTTCCGTGGTCACTGCGATGTTGCAGTCGCCTATGAAGGAAGGGAACACCGGACGCATTGAGATCAAGGACATGTCCAGCAAGGCCGTTTCACTCTTCCTGGAGAGACTCGGCAGTACGATATAGTTTGAACATGTGGTTCCTTGATCTGAAGACAGAACTCGCAAAGGTCAGGTCGTTGCAGTTTGCTAATTCAGACTTCAATCTGAAGAGTTTGCCCTTAAAGGTTGATCAAGAAAGAGGCACTAAGCGACAGCCCTTCTGGCCTCAGTGACAGCAGGCGAAACACCCAAAAATCTGCAGTTGTGAGATCAGCCTGGGATTTCCTTTCAAAGGTCACAAGGTACCGAAGCATGCAGGTTTTCAAGGGTTCAGCTTCAGGGTGAACTTCCCAAGGGATCCAGGAATGTGTTCCGTGGATTTTCCTGCCTGTTGGTGCGATCTTGCGCCCACTGCCGAGGATTCTGTACACCTGCTCAGCGCAAGAGGAGCCGGACCGCCAAACTGCCTTGCATGCTTTGGATTTGGCTCACCGCTGGCAAGTGGAGGCGGTGGTCCAGATGCTGGCGGACTTGCTTGCAGGTGCATTTTTTTTGTTTGTGTTTTGAGGTTTTTGTAGTTTACTTGAGCAGTGCCTCCCTGTAGAATTTCCAACAAGTACATACTGGTGAAGTTCATCTTCCATTTCCATTGGCGCAACCTCTGAGGTATGATCATGGACGAGAGCTTTACAGCCATTGCGGAACATGCTGTTCTCAAGGCGGCCATGCAACAAGAACTGACACCGGGAAGCGTAAAAGGATGCAATGTTTCGTCAGATACACGGTTGATGATCTATCGAAAGTTGAACCCAAATTTGACCATCTTTTTGGGACGAATTGTCGGACACCAGACTCCGTTTCAGTTTGCAGACCTTCCAGTCGTATTGACATTCCAGTACTCTAACACCAACCCAAAAGCAAAACGATAGAAGTGAAGCCAGCTGATGCACTTCGGGACATGTTGTCCCAGCACCTCCGACTTCTTTTTTCAATGTCAGTCACGTGTGCACGAAACCACTTATTGTTGCCAGCCCGCCTTCCTCCTGTACTACTCTTGCTTCTGGGACAAAATCCCCCTTGTTCCATCCACAATGGCAGAAGGTGAGTGCACGTGTCAAGAGCCACAGCATGGTGTCCTCGCCGCGTACTATCCTGCAGCTCCTGCCTTGACTGTCACCGTTTCACTTGCAAGGGAGCTCGAAGAATGATTTTTCGGCACCCAGAACAAGCATTATTGCAGCAAATCGTTTTGTTCTGTTGGGGGTGGGGTGGGGGTCGAAATCCGCTTTGTTCCATTTGCTACCATTGCAAGCTCTACATCAGTTTACCACAAGCAAACGATGAGCAAGAATCCACTGCTTTGTCCACAAGTCGATCCTTTGCAGTCTTGTCCACCCATGGCCTGTCCAGCATCATTTTTTTTAAACGCCCACTCCAGACTAAATGAGAACCCAAGCAAGTATCGAAGATGTGGGAAAAAGAAGAAAGCATCAGCAACGTTCCTTCAGTTTTTCTTTGATTTGTTCGCCGCCAGTTTGCCCCATCTACAAGCAATTCAATTGTTAATTGACAGTTGACTGCGTTCTTTTGACCAGGGTTTTTGACCAGACCACCATGGCTTGTTCTCCTTGAACGATTTGGCAGGGCCTTGATCGACTGAAGACTGCGGCCAAGAACTTTGGGGCCGGATCTGCAAAGGTGCAGGCTGGTCCATCGGTCCCAGTGTCATTGTCCAAGGTAGAGAAGGATGCTTTGATTAAAACAAGTCAGCCATTGCAAGGGCAATCTTGGGTTTGAAAACCATGCTAAGACCATGCAAACTACGCAACATCATTTCACAGCCATCCGAATCAGAAGGCAAACTGAAAGCAATCCAGACAGGCTGGTTCAGACATGGAGTGTATCCCACTCTATGGCCATCATTTGGGGGCAAAAATATGGAAAAGTCTTTTCGAAATCGCTGGATCTCTATGCCCAGGCTGATCTCCAGGAGGGTCTCCTCCCTGCTGCCGTGCTGCAACTCTTCCCTGCCGCACCGAAACCATCGAAGCCCGACGAGCCCACACCGAAGCGCCGCCGGATGTGATGCTTTCGGCGCGCTGGAGGCAATGGGTGGCGGTAGGTCATGGGCTGAGCAACAAAGAGTTGATACCAGATGCGTATTGTTATGATTGTTGGGATGGCTGCTAGGTTGGATGTTTGATTCGAGTTCATCGGGTTTGTTTCCAAGGTTTCGTTTGTGGCTCAGAAGATGTTTGCATGGCAGTTCCCCAGGTGATTTAGAGATACCAGAGATTCTCCTATTCTGCCTGAAGGATTGTACTGTGGCAAGCCCAATGATAACACCCTTTGTCCTTGGGCAGCTGGGCTATGGTTTCTTGTTTCGTTGGCCACAAATTGCTCCTTGTCCCAGACCGGCGCCCTGCGTGCCATGAGCAAAAGACTCACAGTGGACATTGCTTGAAACAAGCCGTGGCAGCGACCAATGGGCCACAAATGAAACCAAGAGCCATGAACATAGGGAAGTGTGTTTGTTTCTCAATTGTCAATGCATGATTTTTGGATATTTTTGAATTTTTACAGAAATTTGGTGGGATGTCAGCTTCATGCAGGCGTTTAGATGACTCTTTCAATGGTCCCCAGGGCCCTTCAGGGAATGGAGCACCATTCACAAATGGATTCTTTCCCTCTTCGGTTCGGGTTTCTCCTTGCCATTTCTTTGGCCTTGCGTAGTGGTGACACAAGATGATCCTCAACTGCCTCTAGGTCTGCCACAGAAGGGTTGCCGGTTGCTGTCGAAGATTGGAGGTTTGAAAGCTGCATCCACACTCTGGCTCACAGCTCTCGAGGAAAGGCACATCCTTTGGACATCACATGGCTTGCATACCTTGTCCCAGGCAGCTCAGAGTCAAACTTTTGCACCCTTTTCTAAGCCACACCCCAAGTTCAACACAGTCAACCTACTGAGGGGCTTGAGGGGCAACTGCCCAGCACGCGTAGCTGCATCAGCCAGTAGGAGCCGTGAGTTCATAGTCGTGCAAATGGCCCAGGCAGAACTTTTCTGGACTTTGTTGGACGGCGGCCACCCCCTAGAGGACCTGAAAGAGGTTGATCTAGCAGGATTTGATTGGAGCTCGCGCTCGTGGGACGGAAGAACGCTGATGGTGAATTATGTTCAGAAGGCACTCGCCCAGCCCCACACAAAATTTGAGGCTGCACTCAAGACCATTGAATGGCTGATCCACTCGGGGGCGCGCATTGAGCAAAAATGCACTGGCGGGGAAAGCCAAATGTGGCTCACACAGGACAAGGAAAACACACTGGTCAAGTTGGAGTGCAAAGGCCACAGTGCCATTTCATATGTGAAAGGATGGCAGCAAAAGCTCAAAGGCTTGCCGGCATGGAAAGCAGAATTTCAGTTCTTGCCAAGGATTCTCCTGTGCTTTGCCAGAGCCTCCCACAGAATGTCAAATCGACCGAGAGTGTCGATCGACGAGGGCATTGCGGAGTTGTGGGAAAAGTCGTTGGCGGCAAAGCATTCGCATGACCTGACCATCGAAACTGCTGATGGGCTGGTGACCGCTCATGCTCACTTTCTCAAAACAGCATCCTCCGTGGTCACTGCAATGTTGGACTCGCCCATGAAGGAAGGGAAAACCCAACGCATTGAGGTCAAGGACACGTCCAGCAAGGCTGTCTCACTCTTCCTGGAGAAACTCGGCGGGGTCACTTACAGTAGTCTACACTGACTTTCGTGATTTTCAGAAAATTCGGTGTGCCAGTGGCGTTTTGGTTGATGGATTGGTTGAAGAATGTTGAAGAATAGGGAACACTTGAGCGAAGTGTCAGCATGTTGGATGGGACATGATGGGACCATAAACAGCCAGCCCTCCTGGCTGCGACCAAAATCCCGAGGGTGGCCAGGTACCCACCAGTACTGGTACCTACGCTATACAAATAGATACTGTAAATAAATTTCTTCGAGTTGGCCCGTTTTCATTCATTTTCCTCTTACAGTGGCATAGCCGAGGCTCAAGGGTCGCACAGGGCAGTTAGAAACCCCGTTTTTCATCCCATTCACCCGTTTTTATGCGCCATGGGCGGAGAAAGAGAAAAGAGCAGGACCCCAAAAGAGGACAGAAAAACCAAAGATCAAACAAAGAAGACGGAGAAGAGTGACAAAGCAGCGCCAAAGAGGACACAAGAAGAGAAGAAACCAATTGAAGGAAAGAAACTAGACTTCAAGGAAGAGGAAATCAAAGACGCAGATGCAGA
>BGPT01001197.1:92838-95346 GCA_003297045.1 Symbiodinium sp. clade C Y103 | reverse complement strand
CCCTGCTGCTGCCTGCTAGCTTTGGCTGTTGTTGTTGCTGTGCAACCTCTCTTCCCTAACGCGCTCCCCCTTGCTGTCGACCGGGGTCGGCGGATATACCTAGACCGTCCATTTGTAGCATATTATAGCAATTTGTGGCATTGGATGCTAGAGAACATATTAGAACAGGATGAGTAATCAATGGATGGAATGGGAGACCTTATTTTTAGAGACACGCCCAAGTTGATGACGCTGATGATGTTGATGATGGTTGCCATTTCAAAGTAAACTGAACTAATAGCTGACATAACTGACAGGATAACCCAACGAATTTTGAAAATTGGTGTAATTTTGGTGCCAAGATCTCTGAAGAAGGCATATGAATATATAACTCTATATATATATATATACCCTCTCGCAGTTCAAAGATGTTCTGCATTCAAGCAGGTTTCTTTCAGAATCCAAGGCCTGTGGTTGTTTATGTCGCTTGGATGCAAAGGATGTCACAGCAATCTCGTCACAGGCATTTTTTTGTATTTTGTTACTCTGCATGTTGCCCGTATCGTAAGGGTTGCCATTTGCCAGAACTCAGGGATTGCGGGAAGCCTTCAAGACAACCAACCTGCAAGAAATCAGCATCATTCTGGAAGCGATGGCAACAGCTCGGCTCACCTACGATGAGGCTTACAAGGTGCAGGAAACACAAACTGTGCTCACAGCATCTCACAGTGGGATTACCTTCGCTCATTGACAGCTCTTTATTTTGGGGGTTTTTGGGATATGTTTGGAGAATCAGCCATGATCCATGTAGAAATGCGTCGGCTCCACATGACTTCGGTGATTCAGGTTGTGGGTGAGACTGGCTCGATGTTTTGCTTGGACTCCCCAGAAGATGAGGTGCAAATGAGTCCAAAGTTGCTCAAACAAGTAACGATTCGACAACCTGCCGTTGAATACGACTAAACATGGATTTGTTCAAAGATAGCGGATGCCAAGACTTTATGAGAATTTTCTATGGAGAAGATGATTATCAACCATGAGATTGTCACACGAATAAATATGTTCCCCCAAAACGAATACATGAAAGAGATGCAATCCATTCCATCAGGGTTTAGGACGGGATTACATACATACCGATTGTCAAGATCACCCAAATTTTCAATCCCATGCCTGATTTTTTGTTTGCATCCAAGCCAGGTGGCCGAGTTTGGTTTTGCCCTTGCTCTGGCGAAACAACGCATCTCCAAGCAGTGCTATTTGCTGCTGAAGGACGCTGATTTCAGACTTCAAGAAGTTTTTGCATGTTCCATCCATCCCTTTGATACTGTATCCTTTGAGAAGACGATTCAGAAGTTCATATAAGTTCCCATTTTTTTAGATGTTTCTTTGTGATGGGATGTGATGGGCAGCTCAGGAAGGCATGGAGATCCATTTGAGATCCCTCCCAGGCAGTCGGGTTCGGCTATTGGCCTGGGCGGCTTCGGAAGCAGGGACCCAACTTCCAGATCTGCTGGGAGAGGCCCCTGGGAAGGTGGACCCAGACCTGGCGCAGCACGTGTGGTCCACCTGTTCGCACCTGGGCCGAGAGGGCCAGCTATGGCAAGGCTGGCCTTTGCCGGTGGTGGAGGTTGCTCAGGTGTTGATGAAGGACTTAGGGCTTCAAACGTGGCGTTGATTGCGGTGATGCCGATGAATTTTCGACACTGTGAGTGTTGTTCGTCTTCATTCATAGCTTATTACATAATGTTATATAGATATCCCCCCGCTTGAGATTGGTTAGAAAGATCCCAATGGACTCATATGGACTCCCCGTTTGGGGAGGTGTTGGGCCCATGACAGGACCATTTGCAAGCTCTGGTGGATCTTGCCAACAGCAATGACCTCTGGCGACCATCCGCGCGCAAAGGTGGCACCGGACAGGATGCAGGGACAGCCATCGAAGGTTTCCCTTGGACAGCTCTGTTGACGTCCCCCTCCCACAGATCGAACCCCGCAGCCACAGCATTTCGGCAGTGGGTGGCAGACTCTTTCCAAGCTCCGTTGGAACATGTTGAGGCTGTCAGATTAATCCGGTATCGGCAAGGTGAAGCGCCCCAGAGCGCACGGAGCGACCTTCGCCCGGCTGATGACACTAGCCTTTGGCTCAGCGGCCAGCGGTTGGTCACGGTCATGCTGCAGTTGAACGACATCTCTGCGCGAGGTGGCGGTGAAACGTTCTTCCCAAACTTGCGAGAAGGAGAAGGAATGAAGATCCCGCTTCAAGCTGGAAATGCCTTGGTTTGGCCTACCGTCACACGAGATGGCGATCCAACAGATTTGACAAATCGAATGGCATTGCCAACGGTGAACAGTGTGAAATATGTAGCCCTCACCTGGTTGAGGGTAGGGCCTGCACCAGGAGAGATTGGAGGAGCGCCTGCATAGCTTCATGCAGAAAAGGTGGCAGTTTGGCTGCTTGGATCCTGTGCACATCACTTCACTTCACCTAGGGCTAGGGGATGTAGGATGGAAATGAATATGAAAGTATAA
>BGPT01001197.1:85338-87838 GCA_003297045.1 Symbiodinium sp. clade C Y103 | reverse complement strand
AAAACTCAGGTTTTGGAAGTGTCCAAAATGTAAGTTACGACCCCCCAGGCATGGCTCTGGTCAAAGGATTTTTGGGCAGTTCCCCAGGAATAGCTCAGGTGTGAAAATGGGAGGGGGGGGGCCAACAAAATGTAGCTTACATTTTTCCCCCCCCTCCTCCGTTTCTGTTGGTATATATGTTGGTATCTAATGGTATCTAATTGAATCCTCCAGCACCACTACTCCCAAATATTGAGGGAATCCTGGGAATTCTAAGGTGGTAAAAATGTAGGATCCATGGGGGAAGGTTGACCTGCATTTTTTTCATTGGAAAATGCACCTTAATGCCACTAACTTACATTTTCCATGGCTCCCCCCCCTCCAGCACCACTCCCCCCAAATATTGAAGGAATCCTGGGGATTCTAAGGTGGTAAAAATGTAAGATCCATGGGGGAAGGTTCCAAAACCCTGCATTTTTACCATTTAAAACTGTACCTTAAGACCACTAACTTACATTTTCCATGGATGTTTTTGGGTTGTTTAGTCACCCCTGCACCGACCTTGTTGCAACAGTTTNGACCACTAACTTACATTTTCCATGGATGTTTTTGGGTTGTTTAGTCACCCCTGCACCGACCTTGTTGCAACAGTTTGTATATGCGTATGTAAATGTTACGTTTATTTTCATGTTTTACCCCCATGGGGCCTCATGCTTTGGGGACCTCCCCAAAACCAACTTACATTTTTGAGGACAGGAGGCTTCTACAAAAATGGCACCTTCAAAAATGTAATGTACATTTAGGAAGGTTTTACCTTCTAAATGTAATGAAACATTATTCAGGTCCCTCCAAATTTTAGAGGGGCCACCCTAAATGTAAGTTACATTTATGAAGGTGCACTTTGCGTGGCGCTTACACGAAATGTAAGTTACATTTATGAAGGTTTTACCTACCCTAATTGTAAGTTACAATTGGGACAGGTCCCCCCCTCTAAGAGGGTCGGGATCACACAACTCTTTCACGCGCAACTCTTTCACACACAACTCTTTCACGCGCAACATTTTCACGCCCAACTCTTTCACGCCCAACTCTTTCACGTTCAACATTTTCGTGCCCAACTCTGTCACACACAACTCTTTCACGCGCAACACTTTCACGCGCAACATTTTCACACGCAACTCTTTCACACAACTCTTTCACGCGCAACTCTTTCCCGCACAACTCTTTCACGCGCAACATTTTCACGCGCCACTCTTTCACACACAACTCTTTCACACGCAACTCTTTCACGCGCAACTCTTTCACACACAACTCTTTCACGCGCAGCATTTTCACGCCCAACTCTTTCACGCCCAACTCTTTCACGTTCAACATTTTCACGCCCAACTCTTTCACACACAACTCTTTCACGCGCAACACTTTCACGCGCAACATTTTCACGCGCAACTCTTTGACACACAACTCTTTCACGCGCAACTCTTTCACGCGCAACATTTTCACGCGCAACTCTTTCACACACAACTCTTTCACGCGCAACTCTGTCACGCGCAACTCTTTCACGCGCAACATTTTCAGGCCCACCTCTTTCACACACAACTCTTTCACACGCAACATTTTCACGCCCAACTCTTTCACACACAACACTTTCACGCGGAACACTTTCAAACTCTTTCACACACAACTCTCTCACGCGCAACATTTTCACGCCAATTCTTTCACACACAACTCTTTCACGTTCAACATTTTCATGCCCAACTCTTTCACACACAACACTTTCACGCGGAACATTTTCACGCCCAACTCTATCACACACAACTCTTTCACACACAACTCTTTCACGCACAACATGTTCACGCCCAACTCTTTCACGCGCAACATTTTCACGCCCAACTTTTTCACACACAACTCTTTCACGCGCAACATTTTCACGCGCAACTCTTTCACACACAACTCTTTCACGAGCAACGTTTTCACGTCCAACTCTTTCACACACAACTCTTTCTCGCGCAACATTTTCACGCCCACCTCTTTCACACACAACTCTTTCACGTGCAACATTTTCACGCCCAACTCTTTCACACACAACTCTTTCACGCGCAACATTTTCACGCCCAACTCTTTCACACACAACTCTTTCACGCGCAACATTTTCACGCCCAACTCTTTCACACACAACTCTTTCACGCGCAACATTTTCACGCCCAACTCTTCCACACACAACTCTTTCACGCGCAACATTTTCACGCCCAATTCTTTCACACACAACTCTTTCTCGCACAACATTTTCACGCCAAACTCTTTCTCACACAACTCTTTCTCGCGCAACATTTTCACATATTTTCACGCCTAACTCTTTCACACACAACTCTTTCATGCGCAACATTTTCACGCCCAACTCTTTCACACACAGCTCTTTCATGCGCAACATTTCACGAAAGCTAGCTTTTGCTAGCTGAAGTCCCTCTTGCTTTAGCAAGGTATTGGGGGGGCTGGAATCTCCAATCCAGTGAAACTTCACGAG
>BGPT01001197.1:62016-76897 GCA_003297045.1 Symbiodinium sp. clade C Y103 | reverse complement strand
GTTGAGATGTCGAAAAAGTGCACGGCGCTGTGGCGCGAAGCACATTTGGAAGTGAAAATCGTAAAAACGTGAGGGTCTCGGAGCATTTTTTGACGATTCCATGGCCATCCGATGTCGAAAAAGTGCACGCCGTTGTGGCGCCAAGCACATTTGGAAGTCAAAAGTGTCAAAAACTGAGGGTTTTAAGCAAATTTTGAGATGTCAGTTACCTAACTGAACTAACAACTTAACAACTTAACCGCTTAACAATTGAACAACTTAACAACTTAACCACTTAACAACTTAACAACTTAGTTAATTAGTTGTCAGTTACTTCGTCAGTTAGTTAGTTTGTTAGTCGGCTAGTTAGTTAGTTAGCTAGTCAGTTACTTAGTTAGTCAGTTAGTCAGTTCGTCAGTTAGTTAGTTAGTTAGTTAGTTAGTTAGTTAGTTAATTAGTTAGCCAGTTAGTCAGTTAGTCAATTAGTCAGTTAGTCAGTTAGTCAGTTAGTCAATTAGTCAGTTAGTCAGTTTGTTGGTTAGTTTGTCAGTTAGTTAGTCAGTCAGTCAGTCAGTCAATTAGTCAGTTAGTCAGTTAGTCAGTTAGTCAGTTAATCAGTTAGTCAGTTAGTCAGTTAGTCAGTTAGTCAGTTAATCAGTTAGTCAGTTAGTCAGTTAGTCAGTTAGTCAGTTAGTCAGTGAGTCAGTTGGTTAGTTTGTTAATTAGTTAGTTAGTTAGTTAGTTAGTCAGTCAGTCAGTCAGTCAGTTAGTCAGTTAGTCAGTTAGTTAGGCAGGCAGATAGATAGACAGATAGATAGGCCGACGCTCCAACCACTTGTCGGTCCATCAGTGGGTTCGCTCTGCCATCCATCATTCACAGAAACTCACCTTTCCTATAGTTTGCTATTCCTGAAACTTCCGCCACCGCCTTGTGCGGTACTACTGGTATTCTATGATATTCTATGTATGTTTCGTCTTCAACCTTACCTGGGATGACGATCCGCATTCGCTGTCCTAATTTCTGAGGTTGAAATTACCAACCAGATATTGAGAGCGAAAATGTATGAATATGTGAGAAAAAAATGAAAAAGGATGACAAAGGATGAAAAAGGCAGTTTGTGGCGACACGGGTAGGTAGAGTCCCTTTTCTATGTTTTTTGAGTTTGTGCTTTCTGTTGTGCCCGAACTTGTGCACAAGGCTATGGTTCCATCAGCGCCGTTCTCCGAAATGATGTAGTTCGCCAACGAGCAGTTATTGTTGGTAGTGATGCTGGGCGGCACCAGCCATATGAAGGATGCTTCAAGTTTCCAGATCGTCATCCTAGGGTAGATGCCTGTATGATACTATTATATGATACTATTATAGTATATTATAATTACCATTATGAAATATGGTAATATGGTGAAATCTTGCAGAATCCTCTTCCAGCAGCTGCGCTTGTTTGATTGTTCCCACTTGAGTCCTCTGTGGCATCCACTAACGCTTGGGTGTTCGGATACCCTGCCTGGCCTAGGACACTGGTGGTTGGGAGTCCATTTGCAACAAATCCGTCACGCCAGTCCACGAGCCCAGCTGGTTTGCGAAGCTCGTTGAGGACTGTGACAAGGGCTGTGACCTGTCGGCTGCAATCCTGGTTGCCTGCTGAAAAGGATTTGTTCATCCTGTCCCCAATGCCCTTTCTTTGGGACCATTCGATATTAGATTGCTTTGATGTAATATCAGCCCGGAAATGCACCCGAAATGCCATCCGATGCCAACCCCAGTGTTTTTTCGTCCGAAATGTCCAGGACGCAAGCGACTTGGCTGCGAGCTTTCCGGTTGATCATATCAGTCAGGAATGGCTTCGAAAGGATGGGTTGTGATTGACCAGTTGTAAAAACTTGTAGTCACTGATCCCCCATCATTAGTAGATCATGAACCATTGGAATTTTGAGGTAATAGTACATGAACATATATATATATATATAGTCAATTCATGGCCCATAAAGATGGTAACTTGAGGACGGTGGATCCTATTGTTTTACTAAACATTATGTTCACATTCTTACCCATGGATCCTATGGAATATTCACCATGTGTAACAAAAAAAAGACCACTGGAGGGTTTAACCATTGGATTTCCACTGGTTTGAACCATCATTACCCATAAATCCCATTGGAATATCCACACCATTCATATGACCATATTCATAATATTTCATATGTTCACCTATTCACCATGTATTCATAGCCATATATC
The DNA here is from genome assembly GCA_003297045.1 of Symbiodinium sp. clade C Y103. Lineage (NCBI taxonomy): Eukaryota > Dinophyceae > Suessiales > Symbiodiniaceae > Cladocopium > Cladocopium sp. clade C. Next base: position 74,679 of record BGPT01001197.1, on the reverse strand, counting down.
AACCATTACTAAGACCATTGGACCACTGGATGGCACCACCGAGTTGTGAGCTGCGCTCCGGTGGAGCTGACGCCCCTGGGCGTTTCGGAGAACCCGCTCCACAGCTTCCTGGCGAACGCGCGCACCTTTCAGAAGGCCGGGAGCTCAGGGACGCTATGCGAGAACATTCATGGAACATGGATGAAAAATGGATGAAAAATGGATTGACATGAATAAAATGGAGGAAAAATGGATCAAATTGGATGAAAATGATGAACAGTTGATGAAAAATGAATGAACAATGGATCAAAACGACCCATTTAGTTGGATGATGTATGATGATGTAGTTATTATTATATATACCAAATGGAAGCCTAGATTGGCGATTTTTGTAGAAAGGAAATGTCTGGAGATGGGGATTTGCTATAAATTTTGGGGTATAGATTGGATATATTCTCTGGTGAATTTGTTACATAGCCATGGAAGCCATGGCCCATTGTATTTTTTTTGGGTGATTCTCCTTAGTTATGTTATGTTCAATTGCCAAAGTTATGCATATGAAATTTCTGGAGGTGGGGATTTGCCATGAAATTTGGACTGTAAATTGAGTATGGATCAACGCCCTTCCGTCATATCATTTTTCGCGGGATGAACATCCAGTTATGCCTCATTACCAGCTACTTTGGGACGAAAACCAGGGTAGAGGGTTTTTGACCTATAGCCAAGTGATTGCAAACGGAAAACGGATATGCTCATACCGCATGTTGCAGCATCTTGCCCCGAGATTGGTGGTGGGCTGGCACGGCAGATCTATCAATTGTTGGGAGAAGACGCAGATGTGAGGCCGCTCGAAGGCTTGGTTTTTTGCCCATGCCCTGATTGGCGTGCGGATCACATATTTTTACATCCGATGACATCAGATGATATCACATGAGCCAATTGCGCCCCGGAAGGAAATATGTATATGGAAGCAGCCCTCCTGGGGGAGATGCGGGTCAATGACACCAAGGTGGGGCTAGTCTGCTAGTTTTCAGTGGAACTGCGGTAGTTTCAATTGGGCGGGGGCTGCTAAACCCCTGTTGGTTGGTGATTATATTATAGAGGCGTCTTAACCTACAATATACCCTGTATATTTATTAATTTGATTTAGTTGGGCATTATCAGAACCCCCTGCTTAATGAGTCCCCTTCAACATTCCTTAAGTGGATGAGGAAAAACATGGAATAGCTGGGCAAAGTCACCCCAGAAACAGTGACCAGTTGAGGGGCAGCGCATCCAGGTGTTGGTTGGCAGCTTTCCCGGCCTCTTCGGCTCGGAGATCGGCAAGGACTTGAGAAAGTTCTGTTCTCGCCATGGCGTGCCTTTAGCGTGGTCACTGAGCGATGGTCAAGAATGGACCAAAGAAGAAGAAAAGAGACTTGGAGAGTTTATTCGACAAGATAGTTTTTTCATGTGTTTTTCGAATTCTAGGATTTTGGTGGTGGATTCCATCATCCATGATGATTCTTCTTGTGGTTTGGTCCTTGGCAAACCTGGGCTACCAAGGAAGCTAGATTGGTTGCCATGGGAGCCCTTTGAATATTGGCACAGCGATGGGGAGAGACTTTTAGATCCCATAGCTGGATGGGCGCATACCAGCCAGCCCTCCAGTGGAGGGAGTGTATCTTGTCAGCAGCTTGAGGTCCAGCACTGAAGCATGTGTGAATACCGAGTGACCCAGCCCAGGGCGGTTCTTTCCCATTTTGCAGCGGAAGCTGAGGCCAAAACACGCGTATTGTGGGAGAAAGTTTGGGATGAAGTGGCCAAGCAGAGGAGTGAGTGGCTTGGACGAAAAGCTGAAGAATCTGCAGTCGCCACGTTGCAGTGCATGGCAAATGGTTGCTCATTTGGACCCCGATTTGTTGTGTTGTTTTCATTCGTGGTCCCAGCTGATGCCTTATCAATAGCAACAATGTATATATGTATATATGTATATATGTATATATGTATATATGTATATGTGTGTGTGTGTTTGTGTGTTTGTGTGTTTGTGTGTGTGTGTGTAAGATGTGGAGTACTTGAAGACTATTGGGGGGAAGCCAATGCCATAAACCATACCCAAAATCACCTTTTACATGGGTGCCCGATATATCATTCCCAGTCTTGGAAGGTTTAGGCGGCCAGGGTTTTCCAAATTATATCATGTATGCCAAGGCTGCCACATGGGCACTTCCTGACTCAAAGTTCCATGAAATCCTGGTGGAAAAGCATCAGATCTTCAGATCTTCCAGTGAAACTCGAGCTGCACATGGCGATGGGAAACCCTCGGGTAATCACAAATAGCAATGGGAAATCCCCAAACTAAGTTCAGGTTTTCAATGTGTCAATGTGTTTTAAATGGGAAAATCAGCTATGGAGGATGTTCCATTGCCATGTTTGATTACTTTACTACAGTGAATCATCACAGTTTTCGGGTAACCACAGGTATCGGCCACGTGGCCTCTGAGATGTCCCAGGCAGATGCTTCGAGAAGGAGAATGTTCTCCCAATTTATGTTTCGGTACCATCACTTCCGGAGGCAGCGCAGAGGGCTTCTGCACTTTTGCAGCTTTGGAGCCCTCTTTGATTTTTGTTGCGGAGCATCATGAGGGCAAGTTATGGCATGCTGTAGCGACTTTGTAACTACCGCACTGAGCCTCACCGTAAATATGTGTCGATGATTTTTTGTATTTGAGGGACACCACCTGAAAATAGGCGCATCTTTGATTTGGGAAAATTTCCAATTTGACCAGATCATGCTGGTACTGAATCAAGTCCTGAAAAAGCATTCCACCTTTTCCAGGCAACAGAACCTGCATTTGCAGGGCTGATGCGGCACATGCCGGTGAGCTGATGGTGATTTGAGCGAGATCAAAGCCTGTGCGGCTTTGTAACTAGGTTCCGAACCAGCCGTATAGCTTGCTTGCAGCAGGCGATGGCTCCTGGTTAAACCATGGGTGCAAGACCGAATAGGCTCTCAACCTTGGCATTCGATGTGGGAATGGAACGCTGCTTTCCGGCACCCATGGCTGGTGGAAATACCCAGCCATAGAGTTTCTGAAACAGGGCTCCCTGTACTTCAAGGGATTTACAGCCTACCTACGCAGCACAGATCTTCCCGGCAATGCCTTGTTTTGAAGGCGGTTGTTCTGTGCGGCTTGACTCTTGCACCTGCAAAAAGGATCACAAAGCTGTGCAGAATCTATCGTGGTTCAGCTTCCAGGTGGAAGCTGTTGGAAGGGGGTGTCAAAGGGTACAAGTTGGCACAAGCCATACGCATTTGAATCATACATACAATGATGCAATATGCATGTATTTGCAGTCTTCGTTTGGCTGTTTCAAAATGTTGCATTCTCGTCGCCGCTGAATCCATTTCAGGTCGGACCAGCTCCATCGAAGATCTACTGCGAGTCACCCTGTGCAGCTCTGAGGTATATTCAAAGGTCTTGGTATGTCAACTGATCATCAGTGGCAATCAAGTTCATCAACCGGCACTGAACTGATCATCAAACACGCAATCAATAAGAAATATATAGAAATATGAGAAATCAAATGATCCAGAATGACAAACAACTGGAAATCAGATGAATGTTGAATGATAAACAGCTGGCAAGCGGCTGCTTTACATCACTTCACCCGAACACGCGAACATCTACAAATCATGTACAAGGCACAGCTGACTTCCTTGAATGCTTCGTAAAGGCGATTCAAAACAGCAGACCCTCGGTTGCAGAAGAATATCACGAACTGGGAATGTTTCCAGAGTTGCTAGTTCATGGCATTCCTCAAAAACTGACAAGTTCTGACACATTGATGCAAAAGGTCAATTCGAGATCTGCAGTCTTGGAGGAAGCGTCGCATGGTTTCAAGCAGAACCAGTTGGCAAGCCAGGGCTTGGGGCTGGTCGCCCCTGGACATTCTGCTAGTGAGGTTCTTGTGCGGCCTGGAGACGCAGCGGAGCATTTGACCTTCAGAAAAAAACGAGGGAGCGCATTGCAATTGGCCGGGCCCGTTGTTTGCTTGACAAGGAAAGGCGTCCGGAAATCAATCGTGCTTTTCGGATGTTTTTGGGATGTGACGAAAACATTCTGCAGGCCCATTTTGACCATTTTGGCCCACAGACTTCTGGCGAAATGTGCTGAGAGCACGGGCCCGATATGCTGGCCAAAGAAGCCAGACTTTGCGAGGTTTTGACCTTGGACTGCGTATGTCATGATTCTGTCTTGGTTTTGTAGCATAGAAGCCCCAGCTGCTGCCAGCTATCTCTGATGTTCAGCCATGCTCCAGGAGAACTTGCAATGCCCTTCGGTTGGAAGCTTGGTGAATTTGACAGCAGCCCAAGGCTGGTGAGCCCATTGGCACTGAGGGATGCCCTTTGCTTCGAAAGAGCCGATACTGTTGGCCTTGCCACATGAGCTCACCATCAAAAGACCAGGAACGGCTTCAGCGGTGCATTGCAGCAGATTATGTGCAAGCATGCAATTCGTTGATGGGTGCTGAATGCAATCATGTAATTCATTTTTGGTGGATCAGCAGGTGAATCCTAGCTGTGCATCAGGCCTGAAGACTGGCTTTCTCTTTGGGGAAATGCCCCGACCCACAGCGGAACCGAAGATGCAAATGGCAGGGATCAACCCAGATCCTTGGCTGTCTACAGCCTGAGATGTGTTGCCATCAGCATGACATCAGCATGTGGCTCTGCAGCTAAGGAGGCACGGATGAAAGGACAAGTTCGGTGCCCGGATGTGCCCGTTGTTGAGACGGTTTGATGTGCACTGTGAAGCCTGGAAGGATCCCCAGATTTCCAAGGTTCATTATCCAGATCAAGAAGGCTGCTACGCAGGCATCAAATGGGCGGCAGCACTATCAGAAAAGCAAGTCTGTGCCTAGAGGTTTGGTGCAGTAGAAAATGCCATCAATTCTATCATAATTTCATAGAATTTCCGAATTGTTGTATAATATTATGTAGATCATTATAGATCTATGATCATTTCTATCATACGACTATTCATATTATAGTAGCCAATCGTTTAGTTGGTGTGGTATAGAATTACATCCCCTAAATTAACATGGAAGACCAAGAATGCCTTTGGGTACCATGTGCAGGTTGCGCGGCAGACAGCATGGCAGGAGGAGTGGCGCCCTCAGATCTGGCAAGGGTCAAATCTGGCGTGAAGGAAGCCTTTCATGTCTAGTCATGGGAAGTCAATGAAAATCAGGGGGAAAATCAATGAATATCATCTAGAAATGTCTGATCTTCCAGTACCAGGTCAGATTAGAGGCACTTTTCTGACGCGTAATCCGTTTCAAAGTGGCATAGAATCACGGACTTTCAAATGGGAGGATGCCACCGACCATGACCATCCCAGCACTGATGCAGTGCCCATGACTGCAGAAAAGCTACGGAGCTCTGGCTCCAAACCACTTCTTCAAGAAGCCTGATGAGGACATGCGAGTGAGATCTGCATAGAAAGGCTAGGTCATGAAATCTCCAGGGACCAGTGCACCAGGGGTTTTTCCCCTGTATGTTTAGATGGTTTTGGGATTGTTTTAACGATCACTCGGCCACCCGCCGTAGGTCCTGGTAGGTGCTGAAAAGCATCTGCCGCATCTGCTTGGGAGGAGGAAGAAGTGCCACCACCTCCTGGAGCGCCAAAATCCACGAGCAGCACTCGTCCCGGTACCGCTCATAGGCGACCTTTGCCATGCGCATCCATGCCGCCATGGATCGCCATGGAGATTTGTTTGTGGAAAAAAATGGAGGGTCCTAATCCACGGATACAAACATTCATGGGAAGAAATTTCATTTTGGGACGCGTCATCTATCGTACAAATCAGACAAACACAAAACGAATGAAATTGACAAGTTCGAGGTGAACTTACTACTAGTAGAAGGTACTTCCCACTGAACACTTGACAGAACGGCAGCCCGTCACGGTTCCATGACTGCAGGCGCCAAAAGGTGTGTGATCCCTGGGGGCGAATCACTGGCGCGTACAAAGGCAAGTTCTGTCAAGGCTCTGACTCCTGTGCAGCTCGGCTTTTTCTCAGACAGAGCTGTTTTGAAAATGCTTCAAATTTCAAGATCCAAAAGGACAGACAGAGAGAGAAAGAGAGAGAGAAAAAAATCCTTCAATATGAATATAATTGGATATACATATATACATATATATATATATATGCATATGCATGTATATATATAAACATACATAGAGAGAGATATATATACATATATATATATATACATATAGGTGCAGTCGATTGCTTTGTCCTCCAGCAATTTCAAACATCCACTTTGGGATCTAAGCGGGCCTTCAATCCTCTGGTACCCTCAGGTCACCGCCCTGCCGCAGGCCAGCCATCTCCTGGATAAGTTGTTTAAACTGGTTGTCTTTTAACCACAATAGTAGTATAGTAATAGTAGATTTATGGGTTTTTAGACCCCAAATGGTGAATTTGAGTAAACCAGGTCTGTCAGAAAAATGATTGGGCTCACATGATGCATTTGCGGGTGAGACAAAAAGAGACACAAATCAGATGTCAAGCAAGCTGGAGGACTTCGGGCAGCGAACCGGAGCTCCATTCTGCCCAGGGGTGTCAAGACTCAGTGAGTTTTGCTTCGCTTCAAAATCAAACGCTTGATTTTGCCAATGCGGAGGCGAGAGATGTTGATAGATGTTGAGTGGTACAGTAATACTGCACATACCTGAAGTAAGTCTGTAGTCTCTTCATCCTATATATATATATTATATTGAATGCTTATATCGAATGTTTATAAAGTAACAAACCGTGGTTCAGTACCAAGATCTTTTCCTTTTGGGGTGCCGTATTGCTGGGTTTCTAAGATCTGGGGGGATGGGACTCCTCTCAGGGAGACTGCTCCGGCAAAGCTGGACACCCTTGGTGTGTGCCCGCAAAGTTCCTGGCACTCTATGATGGACCTATAGAAGCCTGGCCCAAGTCGCGTGCCCTGCCATGTCAGCATGCCTGCATGCCAGAATGCCCATGCACAGTCAAGTCCAGCAGACTCACTATTTGTCATATATGTATGTATGCATTTTATATATATATATACATGATATGATATGCATATACTATACTTGTAACATTATCAGATTTTTTCTTCTGAGGAAATCAACTGCAAGTCATCTGGTGAAGGCACATTGGAGGAGGCTCAAATCGATTCAGTCGCTTTTTCGCTTTCAAAGAGTTTGAAAATTGGGTTCAGTTGGTCTCAGGGTGATCCCAGCGGCTGCTGGTGGTTTCTGCGGAACCTGCCCAACGAGGAGCCAAGTCCACAATGTGGCTGGTTCAGACTCAGGCGCAGTCGTCAATGCCCAGGAGCTACAAAGGTTGCCTGGGATTGTGGTCTCCCCAATGTTTCCAGAGAAAGGCGACAAATTCCTGAGGAAGCGCTTTGAATGCATCCAGCGTCTGACTTCGGAAATGTCAGGGTTGCTCCAACGTATTTGAGGTAAAGATAGCCATAAGGCGAGGCAAATTAGATGAAAATTGGTGATTGACTTTACCTCTTTATTTGCAAGACCTGATTTCCCCAAGTTCGAGGATCTATATAACATCATCTAACCTGGTTCATGACCTAACCATCAACTTTTACCATGACCTAACGATGTTCCTTGGCTTCCCAAGGTATGGAAAAGGACTAAGCGATGCCGAAGCAGAACGTTGGGTGACCACTGGTCAGCTGGTGGATCCCGACAGCGCTGGACCCGATCCCAATCAGCCAGGGACTCAGAGAGGTGACTCTGCGATGTCAAGCCCGGGACTAAAGACTGCTGATCTAATTGTATTCTGATATTATATAGTTATGTATATATATATATACCATTAAATACATTTATATGTATGTGTGTGTATAGATATGTATTCACATATGCAATCAGAGGATTTAGAGGGTTCCCCAGAAACAGTGACTTCATAAAAATGTGCATAAATGCTATCATTTTCAATGCTACCCCAGCCGAGGGGTGAATAAAATCCAAGGTTCAACGCCCTTGTTATTCCATAATTACTCGGAGTCACTATCATCTCACTGAATTTTGTCAGATCTTTTTTTCCCATGGATTTCAACGAATCTGGGGTGCTTCTCAATATTCTTGGGATGGGTTGAAGCACCCGGCTCCATGCACAACTCAGGCAGTCTCATAAGGCACAGCGGAGCCAGATGAGGGACATCGTGGGGTCATACTAAGTTACTGTAGTATATACTGTAGTTATTCAGCTGTGGTACTTGGAGGATCAGCCCTTTTTTTGTGTTCGCACAGCAGGGTTCGAACTCAGTAATGGGATAACCTAGGAATTGGGGACGACCCCAGGGTTACTAATCAGTTATGACCAGTGGGATGATACTCCAAGGGTCCATCAGTGTCAGAAGCCACGCATGGGCAGGAAAGGCTTGCTGAAATCACCCGAGAAATGGATGCCAAGAACAACCTGCCACCAGGGACTTCGCAACCTGTTCCTGGAAGCACTTACAGTTTCCACTGTGGATACGTGTGATTGCGTGTCACATGAATAAGACTTTGAGACCCTGCAGACACTGCAGGGATGATGATGAATGTAGATTTTGACCTTGCAAACATGGCTGATTGAAAATGGCAGGCCACTGTGTCTGTGTGTAATATGTATGTGTGTCTTATGTCTGTGCGTGTCAACTTTCCTTTGGTCGCAAGACTTGATGAATGCTTGGAGACACCTAGGCTCCGCGGCACCTTCCCATGGCCGAAGACGTGAGTACACCAGTCGCCATTTGACCTGAGCATTGGATGATTTCATGAACTGGGGCATGCGTAATGTCAACCCAAAATGAATAAACCATAATAAATCCCCAGTGTATTCATATCGGGGGGGGCCATCAATATTTGCAATTTTTTGTTGGGGGCCCTAGTGAATAATTTGGTGGTTCTTCAATCCTTGGTTGTCAGAGGCGTTTGGACCAACAGAGCATGTTACATGATGTTGGAGCATGACCGAAAACAACCGCACATCAAGCCCTAGAACATTGAAATTGAAATGGTTTTTTGATGTCTTTTGGTTATAGGGAAAGCAAATGCCTGGAGCTCCTCCTCCAATATCGGAAACACCTGGGTATGGGTCAAAGTCTGGTACCTGGTACCCAACAAAATTCGATACTTGAACTTGAAATTACCATAATTGACCAAGATTTGTCGCTTGGGACTTTCAAGTTCGAAACATCCCAACCTATGTGATCATGTCAAGTGACGTGTGTGTGTGTGCACGTGTTTTAGTTTGAATCGCAGATCGTGCTGATAAAAAGCCTTTGGTTTAAGGTTGGGCCCTTTACCGGCCCCCAGATATGGCCTGCCGGAAAAAATGAGGTGGGAGGCGGCTTAGAGACACCACCAACGGCAATGCCTACACAATCGGGAGTTCCTCATCCAAAGCAGAGACGTGGAAAACCTGGAGGTGACCTTTCAGACTCCTTTGAAAATCGGGAAGAAGGGGGTTCGGACCTCAGGAAACCTTCCAGGAGTTTGGAGGCCCAAACTGGGAGGCCAATGACCCCACTAATTTGGTCACAATGTGGTATTCAACTATCCATTTTTGCGGGCAAAATCGAAACTTGTGCTAGTCCCAGTGGGGTGTGCGAGTTGCCACCACTACTTCGAATCAAGAAGATTGGAACTTCCACAGCGTTCACTTGGTGAAGGATCCGGAAGACTTGGGGATGACGAAGAAGAAGATGCAATGCCATTGATAGCAGGCCAGAAACATCTCAAGACACAAGCGGTGAAAGACACAGGTTTCAGAGTACCCTTTGCAATCAAACCTGGCTTTACAGCAAGGCACGTGTTCCTGATAGAAAAAATTGCAAATTTGGACGTTCCATTGCCATGTTGGTTGTTGTCAAGAGAATGCTGTTCATGGTCGATTTAGAGTCATTTCGTGTCATTTCGTGTGAGGTCTTTTGGGGCCACCACCGCTGGCCTTCAGAGCCGTTTGCTTTCAAATGAGTACTGTGCAATGGTCATTGGTGTTCAAATCAAGTTTGCCAAATCAGACCCAATCGGTTTGTCCGAAAATATAGTGCCCCTGCCCCATGTGCCTCTAAATCTGGCTATTTTTGTGGCACCCGCATTTTCAGACAAATCCCCATGTTTCATGTTTTTTTTGTCCGTTCAGTTGCTGCTGTGCTTCTCATATTGTGTCATTTTAAAGATGAGGCGAAAAAGGGATTGAGAAGAAGTGCTTGGCGACGCAACCTGTTCCTTTGCTGGCATTTGTGCTTGGCGGTCCCGAATTTGTTCGTATTCAATCCCAGTGGCTGGCTCACTGAGGTTTCTGGAATTTCTGGATAAACAGCAAAGGTCGTTGAACAAACAAAAGGTTGGTATATGTTGGTATGATAAATGAAGTGACCCACTGTGTTTGTGATTCGAACTGATAGTTTATTATTAATACAGTTTTGGGGCCACAGCAGGCCGAAAAGGTTAAAAATTGCCGAATGTAGCATTTGCGCAGCTATGATCTATAGATTTTAAACAGACGCAAATGGTATATCGCAATTATGCCCCTTTTTCAAAAATCAATGTGGATTTGCCGAAATAAACACAGTACGTTTCTCAAGAAAAAATGTGATGTTTTATGAAGACCTTTCTCCTGTTCGTGGCCTTTGCTTTGTTCAGCGATTCTAGGGGAACCAAGGGGATGCGACAAATCCCAATCCTTTCAGGGATGCTTGGGGATTGTGTCAATATTGTCTTTTGACATAATGAAATGCGTTCCGTAGTTGGATATTCCTATTATGAAATCGATCTGTGATTATCTATGCAGGTATGTATACATATATATATATGTGTGTGTGTGTATCTATCTATCTATCTATCTATCTATCTATCTATCTAGCTAGCTAGCTAGCTAGCTAGCTAGCTAGCTAGCTAGCATTATCTAGCATTATCTAGCACAATCTAGCATTATCTAGCATCTAGAATCTAGCTAGCTAGATAGCTAGCTATCTATTCTATACTATTCCAGTCTATTTTATTCTACTACTCTATTCGAATTGCAATTCTAATTTGATTCTAGTCTATTCTATTCACGAAAGGTAGCTCCAGTGGGGCTACCTTGAGTTTTACTTTACGAAGTAAAGGGGAGGGTGGCAAGCCCCGTTGTCTGATTATTCAGGAGGTTGCTGTTCATTTAGGACCCCCCCTCCATGAACCCTATGAACCTTAAAACCAAACCCCAGACACTGTAATTTACAGTGTTTTTGTGCCTTCGGCATGGAAAAACTACTTCTTGCAACCTGGTGAAAACTGCGTAAATACCACTGTTTTTGCTACTTGCTGTCCACAAAACAATGTAAATACTGTGGTTTTTGCTACCAGGGGCAAAAAACACCATAAATACAGTGGTGTTTGGTTTCTGAGATGCCAAAAACATCGGTATTTACGGTGTCTTTTGTCCCGAAGGCCTTCAAAAATTTGCAAAACACCACCAATATGACGGGTTTGGGGGCCCTGCTTTCATCACCACCATCATCAACAACAGTAGCCACAGCAAGTATTTGACCCTCGTTCTTGCTCTGTTTTTTGGGAGATGTTGGTGTGGTGACGCTTTTTACACAGATGCCCTTTACAAACAGACGACGTTACGGACACAAGCCTTTACACGGAACAGTTTTTAGACACAGATACTTTTACACAGAAAGGTTTGTGCACACAGAAGCTTTTACACGCCAGTACACACAGAGGCTCACACACGGAGAATTTTTTACACAGAGACGCTTCTACGCACGGATGCTTTACACAAAGATGTCTTTGCACAGCGCAGCATTTGCGCACAGATGCCTTTACACACAGATGCCTTTACACACAGACGCTTTTACACACAGATGCTTCTACACACAGCAGCTTTTACACAGAGAAACCTTTACACAGACCAGCTTGTCCACAAAAACATTTTTAGACAGAACGCTTTGACACAGAGAAGCTTGTACACACACACTGCACCAGACTACACCAAGAAGCTTTTACATGCTCAAACTCTTGCGCGCAGAAGCTTCGCCCAGAGCAGTTTTTAGACACAGAAGCTTTTACGCAAAGAAGCCTTTACGCACAGAACCTTTTACACGCAGAAGCTTTTGCACACAGCACGCTTTTACACACAGCCAGCTTTTACACAGAGAGGCTTTTAAACGCCGTAGTTTTTACGCACAGAAGCTTTTACACTTTACACAAAGAAGCCTTTACAGAGAGCAGCATTTATGCGCAGGCGCCTTTACTTTACATAGAGAGGGTTTTGCGTAGACAGACTCTTACACACAGACGCCCTTACACATATTTTTTCGCACAGAAAAATTAACGCACGCGCCGAAAACCACTATCTACACAACAACTTGAAAATACTTGGACAATTGATTTGATAATATAATGAAATATTTGAATATCTATTTTTTAAATATATTAATATATATTAAGAAGATTTAAGAATATATTTAATACTATAAAATAAATTAATTGAAAAGGAAAATATGATGATAAATATATTATTGAATTATAAATATATATTATAAATTGATTAATAATTATTACTACTAATATTACGATTTGGGTACACAAGAGCTGCCGCGCGCAAATCGCCAGGGTCCGAAATCCCCAAATTCCGCCACTTTTTGGGGAATTC
>BGPT01001197.1:49919-61636 GCA_003297045.1 Symbiodinium sp. clade C Y103 | reverse complement strand
GGGTTGGTGGGTTGGGTTGGTGGGTTGGGTTGGTGGGTTGGGTTGGTGGGTTGGTGGGTTGGGTTGGTGGGTTGGTGGGTTGGGTTGGTGGGTTGGTGGATTGGATTTAATATTTAAAAGGCTCCCAAGGTAATAATTTTTAATATTTTTGACTTTTACAACGCCGTATTTTTTTTTTCCACATCTTTACTTCTAAAAGTGGTCCGATCATGAGATATTTTAATATTTTTTTATTTCCAAATTCTCCATAATGGCGTGTAATTTTTTATATTTCATCTGCCAAGATGGCTCCGTACCCGCCGCTTTAGCGAGCCTACTTTTCGACCCTCCGGAACCACAAAACATTGGAAAAAGATAATATTTCGTAACTTTCCTACGTTTTGGGGTACCTGTATCTATTCTCTTCTGATTGTCTTCTTATCTGATGTTTTCTCTTCTGATTTTCTTTATCTTTTTTTTTTTTTCCATGGCTGAGCGTTTTCTATTTGTCCATATTGTTGGAAAATTTAAGTTTTAAATGTCCTTTGCATAATAATAAAAATATTTTTTTTAATTTACAAGCGATTAATTGAAAATCCACGCTGTTGGAAACAGCGGGCTAACCCTAGTTTTAAATAAATATATTTATAAGATATTAATTTAAATAAATATTTGTATATATATGTATATAATTATATTAATTTATATTTTAAAATATATGTTATATTTGTTGTGATTGAATTTATTTTGAAATGAAAATAATGAATATAATTATTTGAAATATAAAATTTATATAAAGGATATTTTTATTTTAAATAATTTAGTTTTTTTTGAAAATATTATATTTATTTAATTTTGAAATTATATTTAATTTTATTGATATGTTTGAAAATAATTATTATATTTGGGATATATTTTAAAAAAAAATGAAATTTTGGGCTATTTGTAAAATATTTTATGATAGTCGCTTATGTAGTGGGGATATTTATTGTTAATTTGATTTTTATTTTTTAATTTTAATTAATTTTTTTTTGGTTGATCTTATAAAAAGATTTGAATTATAAAATAAGGGATTTTTGTAATGATATGAAATGAAAATAAATTCTATTTATAGATAAATTATATCGAAAAAAAATGAAATTTAAAATATTTTATAATAATGAGACCTCTTAATTATTTTTGGCTAAAATTAAGGGGATCGGCGGATTTTTTGGAGTTCCCCAAAAAAAATATTTTTAGTTTATTTATTTTTAATATTAAAATGGGGTTAGGTATGAGTTTTTTGATTAATGTTTTGGTTAGGTTGATCTTATTTTGAAATAAATAGTGAAGAAATATCTATAAATATGATCTTGGATTAGGGCAATCTGAGCATAATGAAAGTTTTTTGCTCGGATTTATCTGTTTCGGACTAATATTGATTAGATCTGATAATATCTAAAATACCTTAGAAATAATACATTTATTGTCAGACCTTTTGCAAGGATTTGGTTGCCAATGTATGACCTATAATTGAGTTCGTTACCAATATATAAATCAATAGATAAATACGATACCAATATTTTTCTCAGTAATAGATAGAAGTAAGGACCTCTAGGTTGCGTCCATAGCCTAATTGTCTAGAAATGTGAGAATTGTGAATATTTGGGTAAATAATCCATTGCGGAGAATGTGAAGAAGAGCAGATTGGGAATTGGTGGGTGGGATTGCGGAAAAAAATCAAAAAGATATTTTTATTGAATTATTACAAAACTAATTTATCTTCCAGTACCATCCGTAAAAAAAAAATAATTTCATTACAATAGTGATGTCACAACATTTCAGGAAGCCCCTATAAAAGTATTATAGAAATTTAGGATTTCTCCTCTCAAAAAAATTAAAATAAATAGGGTAAAAAGTCATGATGCTTTTGTAGAGGCATCTTTTCCTGATTGAGGTATTCTTTTCTAGGTTCATTTTTCCTGGCGGATCCTTTTTTTTGAAAATAGGTGGTATAAAGTCAGATTTATAGCCCCGATATTGTCATATTAATATATAAAATAATATTATATATAAATTATATGATTATAAAATATTTATTTTGATGGTATCTTTATATTGATTTATTGCGAAAAATAATTCTATTGGGATTATTTTGATTATTTTTTTTAATTATTATCCCCGTAATTTTTGCCTTAGTTTCTTTCCTCTGTCGGTGAAATCTTCGAATTTTTACGTTAAAATAAAAAAATTAAATTTATAATATGTATTTTTGGAGCTTCGTCATAGGAAATATATTTCTTATAATATGGAAAAAAAAAATCTATAAATTATTGTTTTTGCCCCTTGCAAAGATTGCCATTTTTGCTACTAAAATCAAAAACTATAAATATTAAAAATTTTTCACTTCTGAGGAGACACCAAAAATATCAATATCTATATTATTTTTTTATCCCGAAAATCTTTTGAAATTTGCAAAAGGCCACCAAGATAACGAATTTTCGCGCCCGCATCACCGCCATCATTATTGACGCCAGCCGCAGCAAAAATTTTAAATTTTCAATTCCCTATTCTTTAGAAATATTGGTATTATAAATCTATTTCTTTTGGTCGTCCTCCATTTTCCATTTTATTCCCCTTTTTGATGATCTAGCTTTCGCATTCCCCTTCTTAAATCTTATTTATATTTGATTGTATATTTGATCTTTCTACCAGTAGTATCGTATAAGGCGATGACGGAAGTTTCAAAAATAGGAAATTTATAGGAGAGGATGGTTGCTATGAATAGTGGATCGCAAAGCGAACCTACCGATGGACCGACAAGTGGCTGGAGACAGCGCAGAGTAATTGTAATGTAGTGTAATTGTAGTTGTAGCTGAAGTGCATTGCAGTGTAGTGTAGTGGTAGTTGTAGTGGTTATTGATGGTTATTGTGGTTGTAGTTGTGTTTGTTGTAATTGTGGTAGTTGTAGCTGTCATGTAGTTGTTGTAGTTGTAGTTGTAGTTCTTGTGATTGCAGGTGTAGTCGTAGTGATTGTTGCGGTTGTAGTTGTTGTGGTAGTTGTAGTTGTGGTTGTAGTGGTAGTGGTAATTGGAGTGCGATTGTGGTTGTAGTTGTAGTTGCCGTTCTTGTTGGCGTCTAGTCTAGAATAGTGGAATGTAGTGTGGTTGCAGTGTGGTGCAGTGTTGTGTGGTGTAGTTTGTATTGTAATGGTAGTGGTAGGTGTAGTTGTCGTAGTAGCTGTGGTTGGAGTTGTAGTTGATTGTAGTGTAGTACAGTGTAATGTTCCGAAACGAAATAATTCTACGAAATTTCTTCAAATTTTGAAATTGATAATATCAACAATGAAGCAATTCTGCGAGCCTTCCTTTAAAAATGGAAATTTGAATGCAGAATTGACGGCCTCGTATTAATGTATTTTGAGATTTTTCGATATTATGTTTCTTATTTGTTGCGCATATCACGAAAAAATCAAGCTAGGACATAGGAAGTGCTGCGCCTGTTACGCAAAATCGCCGTAGCAATCATGAAGATCTAACTCTCGAAAATGCAGCCCCTCTTAGGAAATACGTATTCTAATTTGTGAAAATATCGGCTAGACGCGTCTGTTGTATTGCACTTGCCACGCGAAATATAGCTTTGCAAATTCTCTTCAAATATCCATGCCTGGCATTATTTTTGAAAATATTATAAAATGCATATGTTTAGCTCACTTTTGACAAAGTGCTAAATTTCTTGTGCGAGCCATACAGAAGGAAGTCTGAAGGTCCAAAAGTGGTCCAAGACCCTCGATTTTTAATATTATTGATTTCCAAATGTACTTCACGCCATACCGGCGTGCACTCTTTTGATATCTTCAATTGCTTCGTGCCACAGCAACGTGCATTTTTTCAATTTCTCAAGTGGTAAAAATGGCTTGGACGTAAGGTATTTTGGTTATTTTGATTTCCAAATAGATTTCGCGTCGCAATGCCGTGCATTTTTTTGACATCTCAACTTCCAAAAGTAGTCCGACACTGAAGTCTTTTATCCCTTTGTATTAAAAAATGAGTCGTAACGGCGTGCACTTTGAAATCTCTCATCTTACCAGATAGCTCCGCACCCGCCGCTTTAGTGAGCCTATTTTTCGACCCTCCGAGCCACAAAGTATTGGAAGAACGCAGTGCTTCGCCATTTTCCCGCCTTTTCGCGCACCTGCATCTTCTCTCTTCTGTCTTTCTCCCGGTCTGATCTCCTCTCTTCTAACTTTCTCCCTGTCTGGTCTTCTTTCTTCTGTACCTCTTCGTATCTTGATGTTTCCATTTATCCATATCATCGGAAATTTGACTTCTAAATTTCTTTCGAATAATGAATTTCATGATAATTTATGGTGATTTTTTCCTGATGAATTCTTTTCTTTATATATAATTGGTTATGTATGTTTTTTGGTTTCTTAAAGTGAATGGCAATAGTTATAATAAAGATGATTTAAGATGAATTATTTAATATCGATAGATTTTTTCTCCGGAATTTTATGTTTTAAATATAGAATTATTTATTTGTTGTGGATGTCCCAAAATGAATTGCGATATTTATAAAAGATAATATATTACTGCTAATATTACGATTTGGGTATACATGAGCTGCCGCGCGCAAATCGCCAGGGTCCGAAATCCCCAAATTCCGCCACTTTTTGGGGAATTCTGCAGAAACCATTTTAGACTCTCCAGATCTTCTTTTGCTCATTTTTCCCTATCTCTCCAAATTCACGTCGAAAAAGTGCAACTATTTTGGGATTTCGAGATTTCGCAATTCCCAAACAAGTGACGCTTTTTGGGGAATCTGAAATTGTGGCCTAATGTGAGTTCTGTGCTGCACCACTGGGCAAATTTGTGACGGTCGTTCGATTCCCCCTGTGTACATGCCGGTGCTTCGACTATCGTTCACTACCACTTGGGGGGTTGGTGGGTTGGGTTGGTGGGTTGGGTTGGTGGGTTGGTGGGTTGGGTTGGTGGATTTTTCAAATTATTTTATATTATTTATTTGCCATATTAATCTAAATTATCATTAATAAATTATATCAATAATTCAATATATAAATAAAATATATTAGATAAAAATCGAATATTTAAAAAATTACAAAAAAAAATAATAAAAATATTACAAAAAATTAAATAAATATTAAAAATATAATTTAAAAATCATAAATTAAAATATATATATATATATTCATATAATTAATTTAAATTAAACATATAAAAAATTCATCAAAAAATAAAATATTAAGAATAAAATATATAATATATTAAAATATAAATATTATATAAATATATAAATAAAAAGAAATAATTAAGTTTTCAATATAAATAAAATTAAATACATATATACATATATTATATATATATATCATATATATAATTTATTAATTTCTTTTATTCACAATATAATGTTATTTTCCTTAATATCAAAAAAAAATATATTAAATTTCATTTTAATAATATAATATTTAGAGATATAGTTATATTTAAAATATATTAATAATAAATTAAAAAATATATATCGAAAAATAGTTTTATTTTATTCCTTTCCTTAATATTTATAAAATTCGAATATTATTAAATTTTCCTTTTATTTCAAATAAATATATATTAAAATATATATTAAAATATATATAATAGATATATATATATATATTATTTATAAATAAATAAATTCTTCAATAATAATTCCCCCCCATTCCCATTCATATAGATTCCATAATCTTCCCATTATTCAAAAAATTCTTCCCTCCGTCCTTTTCCATAATGCCCCGTCCCTCAAATTACCCTAAATAACCCAACCCCGCCCCTAGGATGGCCCCAACAACAACCCCCCATCAGTCGGGGGGAATCTAAAATTCTGCGGATATTTTTCCGCCTCTCCAAAATTTAAGTGTATAGCTTCAACATCGATAATGTATATTTTTTTTTTCATATACAATTTACATCTATATATATATATATAGATATATTATTCATTTTTTTCTATATATATATTATTCATATATATATTATTCATATATATATATATTATTCATATAACATGTATATGTATATATGTATATGCATATATATATATGTATATATGCATATATACATATATATATATATATATATATATATACATATATATATTTATTTATATATATACATATATATATATATATAAATACATATATATATATATATGTATATATATACATATGTATATATATGTCATAATGCTATCTATATATTGTTTCTACATATATCTGTATATCAATATACACGTAGATTAGCTATTATATATATATACATATACATATATATATATACATATATATATATACATATAATATATATATATACATACATATCATATGTATATATATATATACATATGCATGAATTTTTATTTTTCTTGGTTTAACCAAGTTGCATTCAGATTGAAACCACCCATAGGTGCATCCAATCCAAAAAAAGGATCCAAAATAAGATTCAGCTTTGTCGACGGCAGCAGCATTAAGATAAAATTATGTCAAAGTACATGCAACAAGCTCACACGTGACAACATTCAAGTTTGTCGACACAAGCAACACAAGCATGCTCTTCCAATTAGTCTTGCGGCATCGAAACAGCACGGGGTAAACTGCGGAACATGTCTGGGAACATGTATAAACACGGGCTTGGCCCAGGTCCCTTTGTAGCACACGCAGCGAGGAAAGAAGTGCGCAACTCTGCACCTGAACTTGCACGACTTCATAGCCCTATCCTGGCTGATGCTTTACCTTCTTCCAATCGCTGCAATCGGCTACAAACGTTATCTTGTGAACAGACTCCTGCGAGTCAGAATAATTCTGGTGCCAAGCAATGGCTTTCTTATGCTGAAAGCATCACTTAGCAGCAGCAAACCGCATAAGCAGCAAATCAAGCGCCATGGCTCTGGTGGACCGGCAAGTCTCGGTGCCATCTCTGCTTGGCAGAGCTCCAGAGCAATCGGCGAATTTGGCTGCGGAAAATCGGCTCATTCGTCCTTCGCATCTTCTTTTGGCTCTTCGGTAGGAGCCTGGTTTGCAGGTATCACTGGGTACGAGTATCACTCAAGCAGCTCTTCCGAATCAAACCGACTGCAGCAGTATTTGTTCAATTTTGGCTTCTCCAGCGCACTTTTGGCTTCGCTTCGCTCTTCTTCTTCGGAACTTTCTTCTCCTTCGCTTCTCCAGCCTGTCGTATCTGGTCAAGAAATGATCATCAACAGCCTGTGGCAATGCCAAACATCACAGTACTGAACCTCTGTGCCACGAGCAGATTTCTTGGGACTTGGTCGTTTCTTCTTCCCCTGGGCAAAGTGACTGAAGTCAATCTCCTCAAGCATAACATACCCAGGAGCACACAAAAGCATCCAATTGCAATCTAACCTGGCAATTCTTCCAAAATCTGGCAGTCTACAGATGTTTTTCTCATGAATTCCCTGACAAGGGATTGATTATTGCTATCTTTGATTCTCTCCCAAACTCACCTCATCCAGCGCTGAAGATGACTCTGGGGATACAACCTGAGCATTGAAACTTCAGCAATGTTATCAATGCATCCCTGTCTAGACAAGGCAGGGCTGCCTTGCCTGGGATATGGGTCACAATTCCTCATCAACTGGGGCTTCCAAAGCCCCAAAAATAGGTGTCCAATTCATTTTGGTTTAAGTATTTTCAGTGGCTACTTTCGATGGGCTACACCTTTCCATGTTGGACTTGACAGGATGACCTCGCCTCCTCGGACTTCTCGAGCTTCTCGGATCCGGGGACCTCCAAAAGGACTTCGGCGTCAACTTCTGGCGCTTCTTGCCTGCCGGGCTGAAGGATCACTGGAAAAAAATGCGGAGAAAACCCTAAGTCACGGGGGTACCCCCAAGTCATCCAAAGTCAGACCATGACTTAGTATTGAAACAACCATGGTGACGACTGGGGATCCCCCATAACTTGAGAACCCCCCCATATGCTGAAATTTGGGTTTGTCTGAAAATTTGGTACCCCCAAATCCATTGGTGAATCGTTGCTATGATTCGTTCTCCCTCTTTAAATGGCCATTTGAGGATGAACCAACCCATTTCAACTGGCATCTCTTTGCACCGGGAACCAGGTGGGAATTGCTCAAACCTGACTGAACCTATGACCACTTTGGTGGCTCCATTCCCACATTGGTCTCGTAGGATCTAAGTCCCCAGGCGCGTTGGGTGCACTGCTCTCAGCTTCCCTCGGCTCAGTCATTCTTGTGGGTTTTCCAGCCACTGCACTGCTGTCGTGCTACAAAACCGCAGCTAAGGCGTCCACTGGTGCAGGGGCGGAATCTCAAGGGTAGAGGCACCAATCCTTAGTTTTCTCAGTTAGTGCGCTGAAGCCAAACATGCCATGAATCCTGAGGCAGTTGTCAGCTCTCTGAGGCACCGTGCTTCTCTGGCTCTAAGCCCTCCTGAGAATTCGGCAAAAAAGCAACCCATGAAGTGACCACCGAGGCTGAATTTAGTATGATGGCTATGGGTCAAACATGTCGACCAAACAAATGGATAGGCTTGGTTCTCATGGAAAAAATTGTGGATCCATCGCTACCCCGTTCTTGACCCATAACCGTGCCATAACCCCTCTCTCCAAAAGCCATGAAAGCTCCGTGAGTCCTTGATGTTGTCAGTCACCTCGGCGTTGTTCATGTCCTCTGCCACTCCGTGAACCACCACTTCCGGGGCTGCATGATCCTGTCAAGTTGCATGGATGCCAGACTGGCTTCAAGGGAAGGTCTCTTCTATTCGATGAAGACAAAAACACCTGCTTTCCTAAAAGAATACCCCTTAAACCAATCCAATGGAGAGGTGGACGAGCATCCTGTTTACTGACTGGCACATCACGTTGATTAGAATACAGTTGCAAGTGACGTAAACCCACCTTGGACCAAGGATCAGAAACATGCCACCAATGAAATGTTGCCCAATCAACTCCCAAGCCACAAGGCAATCGTCCAAGCCTTGAGGCCCTTTCTGGCTTCAGCATCTTCCTGCAAATCTCCGCTGCTATCACAGATCGGTTGACGCAAGAGCGTCTTTGGTCAAAAAAACTCAGGGAAAAGCATCACTGGGTGTGTTGGTCCTATGGGAAAATCTACAGGGTCTTGACCCTCCAAGCCATACTTTGGACATTGACATCAGAGAGCTTTTCGACCATCGGTTTCCGAAAAGCAGCGCTTTCCCTAGCAACTCCCATCATGACTGTTGCAGTAATCAAAACCCGAACTACCATCCTTTTAAACTGGAGGTTTAATCGGATTTCATTTCCCATCGGGCATTGTGATAATCCCAATATATTGAATACTATTAGAAATATTATACTATATATATATATATAGCAATCCCAAAAAAACATATAGAAAGTAAAATCCCACTGAAGTAGTCACAAATTCCTGTTTTATCTTTTTGAGTAAAACCAGAACCCCCTATGATCCTCAATCAACAGGAGTGCCGTCCTTGGCCGCATCCGGATCAAATCGGCCCTTTCCAGAGAGCTCAAAGACAAGGCCACCTCAGACACATCACCAATCATTGGGTAGGTTTTGTTGGAAACATCTACAGGAAACCATGGGTTTAACATGGTTTAACATGATTTTACATGGTTTAACCATCAAATTTGTTGGGCTTTCCTGCAGATTCTCCCTGCAATTCTTGCAACCATCAAAAAGCCATTGAGGCAGCAACCAATGGCCACCAGCACTGCTATGGCAGCCAAGGGGTAGATCATCACCTGTAGAGTGTAGCATCATTTTGAGATCCACACAGAGCAACAAATTCGGATGTGCCAAGCCTCTGCGTCTTTCGAGCTGTTCCTGATTTGAGCTGTTACTGGTGGTAGTCTTTGAGTGACTGCAAGAGCATGAGACTATTAGAAAACTCGAAGTCAATTCTCATGTTGAAACTCCTCCTAATCACAAGCCATTCTTATTAGACATTGTGGTCAAAAGGTTGCAAATGGATGCAAATGGCTGGTGGCAAAAAAAATGCCCAACAGAAGATTCCAGTTGCACTCTGCAGTCCTCCAGATGGAGCTAGCAGTGTAGGAAATCCAAAGGAAGATCAGAGTTGCAGAACTTGCCTAAGGGATGGCTTTAACCAGCCCAGTTTTTGGGCTTCGGCGAACAAACGATGCACCCCAGACACAGAGATTGAACCCCAACAGTGACTGCTGTTGGGAACTACAGCGGAGGCATTGCATGTCAGGTGGTATTTACATTGTATTTACAAAGGTCCACTGTATGCTTGGTAATCCCTCGCCCCTAGTATTAAATAAACGCCTGGTTTGGCACTGAAGCTCCTGATTCTCTGGGCCCCTTCTTGGGGTTATGTATTTTAATCTAAGCGAGGAAGGGGTGGGATGAGTAAACAAAAAAGAACATCTGCGGTTCGGAGGATCTTGCAATCTGACCCACACATATCATGGACTCAGGATGGATTTTGCCAGGATTGAAAACCTCAGTAACTACCTCATAGTGCCTTGTTGTCCCATACCAAAACAGCTGCTAGATGGATTTCATCCCACAACCATCTCAAACATGCCAGCTGAAAGGTCGTCGCATTGGGAAGCTAAGCCGTCCCCACCAGGATTATCTTAAAATGTTTAACCATTCTGTCCGCTGTTTTTCATGATTCATACTTTAGTGACGTTCATAAAGTTAATATTCATCAGGGCCCGTTTGGAGGGAAACCTGATTATGGATGGGCACGGATGAAAACATGCTGATTAGCTCCAAAAAATACTGATTTGATGCTACTACAAATCACCACTTGAGGACAAGGAGTAAGAGAAAGCTAGCCGCGCGGATAAGGGGAGAAGGAGGAAGGTGTGGTGAAAGAGTGGTGTGCTAGGAATTGGGAGATACAAAGTGGAGAGCAAGTCTGGTACTGCTGATGATGATGATGATGATGCTGATGATGCTGATGATGCTGATGATGCTGATGATGCTGATGATGCTGATGATGCTGACAGTGACGATGCCGATGATGCTGCTGATGCTGATGATGCTGACCGCGACGATATGGCGACGATGTCCGGAGGGGGGATTGAGCCATGGCAAAGCTGCTTGTGAAAAGCCGGTGGGTGCATAACTGTGAAGTTTCATGTGCTTGGCGATTCCAGCCCCAAGAATTTCCGAAAGCAAGAGGGACTTCAGCAGAAGCTTTCGTCAATTGTCTGGGTCCAGTGGTATCCCATCTTTGACACATCCCCAATACTCGTCACGTTCATGCACACTCGTTGTCTCTCGTTTCTTTGATCAAATGTTCAATGCTTGCAACTGCTTGATAAGCACTCGCACCTTTTTAGTTCACCTGATAAGGCATGGGGTCACCAGGTGAGCAAATGGAAAAAGAAGCAAAATGACCGATGGAGAGACAGGATGTGCAAACTGGGAGAACTTGGCTGGCCGAGCTGTCGCCAAGGATCTTCATTGATCACTGAGATTCTTTCTCACCCCGGCGTCACGAACGGACAGAAATCATCAAACACAAATCTTCAAATAAGCAAGCTGATGAAATAAAAAGTTCCCAGGCCCTAAATCTCCGCTCGGATTACTTCAGCTCATCTGGCCACTCAGCCTGAACAGTCTTCCAACCCGCCTTCTCGCCAATATCCAAACGATCGCGAGATGGCCAGTCGGCTGGATTCGAATCAGTAGAAACCCTATCAATAAAAACACGGATGCGCAGTTCGAAAACGAGATTCCAAAAAG
>BGPT01001197.1:24195-33447 GCA_003297045.1 Symbiodinium sp. clade C Y103 | reverse complement strand
CCAATAGATTGTATCGAAACCGGAGTTTTTGTCAATAGATTGTATCGAAACGAGGCCTTTGCCCAATAGATTGTATCGAAACTGGGCCTTTCCCCAATAGATTGTATCGAAAACGGGCCTTTTCCCAATAGAAAACCGGGCCTTGTCCCAATAGATTGTATCGAAACTGGGCCTTTTCCCAATAGATTGTATCGAATTTGCGCCTTTTCCCAATAGATTGTATCGAAACCGGGCCTTTTCCCAATAGATTGTATCGAAACCGGAGTTTTTGTCAATAGATTGTATCTCGAAACGAGGCCTTTCCCCAATAGATTGTATCGAAACTGGGCCTTTCCCCAATAGATTGTATCGAAAACGGGCCTTTTCCCAATAGATTATGTCGAAACCGGGCCTTTTCCCAATAGATTGTATCGAAACTGGGCCTTTTCCCAATAGAGTGTATCGAAACTGGAGCTTTTCCCGATAGATTGCATCGAAACCGGGCCTTTTCCCAATAGATTGTATCGAAACCGGAGTTTTTGTCAATAGATTGTATCGAAACGAGGCCTTTCCCCAATAGATNTAGATTATGTCGAAACCGGGCCTTTTCCCAATAGATTGTATCGAAACTGGGCCTTTTCCCAATAGATTGTATCGAATTTGGGCCTTTCCCCAATAGATTTTATCGAAACTGGAGCTTTTCCCAATAGATTGTATCGAAACCGGACAATAGATTGTATCGAAACGAGGCCTGTGCCCAATAGATTGTATCGAAACTGGCCCTTTCCCCAATAGATTGTATCGAAGGGATTGTATCGAAACTGGGCCTTTTCCCAATAGATTGTATCG
Source organism: Symbiodinium sp. clade C Y103 (assembly GCA_003297045.1). NCBI lineage: Eukaryota > Dinophyceae > Suessiales > Symbiodiniaceae > Cladocopium > Cladocopium sp. clade C. Next base: position 32,619 of record BGPT01001197.1, on the reverse strand, counting down.
AAACTGGGCCTTTTCCCAATAGATTGTATCGAATTTGGGCCTTGCCCCAATAGATTGTATCGAAACTGGGCCTTTTCCCAATAGATTGTATCGAAACCGGAGTTTTTGTCAATAGATTGTATCGAAACGAGGCCTTTGCCCAATAGATTGTATCGAAACGAGGCCTGTGCCCAATACTGTATCGAAACNCCCCAATAGATTGTATCGAAACCGGGCCTTTTCCCAATAGATTGTATCGAAACTGGGCCTTTTCCCAATAGATTGTATCGAAACTGGGCCTTTTCCCAACCAATAGATTGTATTGAAACTGCAGCTTTTCCCGATAGATTGCATCGAAACCGGGCCTTTTCCCAATACATTAGAGATTGTATCGAAACCGGAGTTTTTGTCAATAGATTGTATCGAAACGAGGCCTTTCCCCAATAGATTGTATCGAAACTGGGCCTTTCCCCAATAGATTGNCCAATAGATTGTATCGAAACTGGGCCTTTTCCCAATAGATTGTATCGAATTTGGGCCTTTTCCCAATAGATTGCATCGAAACCGGGCCTTTTCCCAATAAATTGTATCGAAACCGGAGTTTTTGTCAATAGATTGTATCGAAAGGAGGCCTTTCCCCAATAGATTGTATCGAAACTTGACCTTTCCCCAATAGATTGTATCGAAACCGGGCCTTTTCCCAATAGATTGTATCGAAACCGGAGTTTTTGTCAATAGATTGTATCGAAACGAGGCCTTTGCCCAATAGATTGTATCGAAACNCGAAACCGGGCCTTTTCCCAATAGATTGTATCGAAACCGGAGTTTTTGTCAATAGATTGTATCGAAACGAGGCCTTTGCCCAATAGATTGTATCGAAACTGGTCCTTTCCCCAATAGATTGTATCGAAACCGGGCCTTTTCCCAATAGATTATGTCGAAACCGGGCCTTTTCCCAATAGATTGTATCGAAACTGGGCCTTTTNCTTTTCCCAATAGATTATGTCGAAACCGGGCCTTTTCCCAATAGATTGTATCGAAACTGGGCCTTTTCCCAATAGATTGTATCGAATTTGGGCCTTTCCTCAATAGATTGTATCGAAACTGGACCTTTTCCCAATAGATTGTATCGAAACGAAGCCTTTTCCCTTTTGTCAGTAAATTGTATGATTGTTCATAATGGAACCTTTCTCCAATAGATTGTGTCGANTCCCTTTTGTCAGTAAATTGTATGATTGTTCATAATGGAACCTTTCTCCAATAGATTGTGTCGAAATTAAACCTTTTTCCAATAAATCGTATCGAAACCGAGCATTTTTTTCAACTTTTTTTCTTTTTTCGCGGTTATCTGGATTGGCTGTTTTCAAGGCTAGATAAGTCTTTTAATAGGCTAAGGCCTTTTTTCGTGGCTAAATATTTTTTTTAATGGCTAAACTCTTTTTTTTACGTGGCTAAAAATAAGTCCCATGTAAAACCTCTGATTTCCCGCAGGTTTGCAAAAACAAATCGGTTCTAAGGTCCAGGCAATGATGTGCCCATGGCAACAATGGTGATCGCTGTGGTGGCATCCGGAATATCTGGGGCAGCGATATTGGACAACAAGAAAAAGTCACCAGCAGTCTCCAGCAGGGGTATGTATATATATATATAGATATAGATATTGTATATATATATATGTACATGAATGATGATAGTAACTATATTTGGTTACTATGTGACTTATTCATATGAACATGGGAATTTGAAATGATCCATTTTCTTGCAATTATAGCAACTACAGTATATCTGATTACTATGTTAACTATTCATATGAAAATTGGAATTTGAAATGATCCATTTCTTGTAATTCTGATTTCATTATGTAGGGGTAGCCCCTTAAGTTATCAGAGTTTGGAGAAATCAGAATCTGCGGTTGACAATCTTTTTAAAAAATCATGCAATGATTAAGATATGGATTGGAATGATTTCAATCCAACCGGGGATGCTTCAAAATATGGGGGGGTTCTTAAGTCATCAAAGAATCCCATTTTTAACACCATTGTTTCAATACTAGAGTTTGGTCTAATGATTCTAATGACTTGGATGACTTGGAGGTACCCCCATGACTTGAGAAACCTCCATATGTTTAAAAAAAGTCAACGACCCATCGGCTGCCGCACCTGCACAGCAACCGAAGAGCGATGCCAAGTCACTGATCAAAGCTGTGACCACCTGGCTGCGATGCCAAGTCCCATTTTAGCCATCTTGGGATGGGGCAAAATATGATTAAAATCTAAGGCCTAATTTCAAGAAGCACTGTTTTTTTCAATGAGTTTGATTTATCTGAATCATCTTGACTTATCATTATCCTGAGTTATTTTTATTTAGCTTGAGATATCTTGAGTTATCCTTTAATCTTGAGATCTTGATTAAAAAAATCCATCCAGAAATATTTTGGGTATTCCCAATGTTTTACGCCTTCCCAGGTGCCATTTCGGCTCCAAGCATGCCATGGTTCACCGCCACCCAAGTGAGCGCAACTGTGAAAAGGAGGAATCCACCTCGATTCAGCGGTCGGAAACCGGGTCGCCCCAAGTGCTCGGGGGGAAATGTCCTACACATCTTACACTATCCCCCATTATGCCATTGAAGCTGAAACATCAACATGGGCGTGTCGGAAAATGATGGGAAACCCCAGTTCCAATGGATTAGAGTTTGCAACTGATCAACTTATCATTTCTTCGCATGAAAATTGTGGTTTTGGTTCGAATCACTTCGCTCTGAGGTGGCCACCAGCCCACATAGCAGGCGGGCAGACGATGGCGAAAAAGACGTTGAAGGGCAGACCTTGCAGAAATATGCGGGTAATGTATGGTAATATGACACATGGCGCAAGAGAAAGGGTATTTGGCAAGGACAAACTAGCTTAGTCATGTTTGATCTGAACCATCAAACTTTGGAAGGAAAGGATTTCCACCCCTCACATGCGCAGAAAGACCTGCTGTTGTCCGTGCAAGGTGCAACCTGGGTGGGACCTTCCCCCAACACTCTGGGCTAGCCCTTGAAATGCGCCACAGCTAAACAATTTGCACGCCATCAAAAAACACTGGATGTCATGCACTTTACCTCAGAACCCCACCCAAAACAAAGAGTATGTAGTCCTTTGGCTTCATTGGAGATGGTTCCTGGTCACATACAAAGGAGCATGTGTCAAAATGCTCAAGCCCGTAACATAAATTGAAATGTTCACCCAAACTGAAAATGGAGATTCATTCACCGAAAACTCAACTTTCAGCATCGTTTAACCAGTTTAACCACTAAGAATGGGACATGTTTGCAGAACACGGGCAGAAAAAGGGCAGCTCCCATCTCCTCTCCATCTTCTGCTTCCTCCTCTTCTGGTTTCACCGAAGACAGAATCTGTTGCTTCCAGACCTTGTCGAAATAGGCTTCTCAACCCGCGTCAGAGGAATGGCTTAATCAGCAAAGATTGGGAGTAAGAATCGAACAAAAAACAACGAAGTTAGAGATCTTGATTCGTATCTATTACAGTACATGTTCCCCATGTTTTCCCCAAAAAACATGGATGATCGGCTGCAAAAACCATTCAACTTTTGAGACTTGACAAGGCAGGCGGTGTATTTGTTCAGAAGCCTCTAGGCCGGCGAAGAAGTTGTCCCTGTCCACTAACCTGATGGGGGCGCTGGCCGTCCATCCTTGATCTGTTGCACCATAATCGGTCTGAAAAAAAAGAAACACCTTGTGGGTATAGATTTAAGGCCCCGTGAAATGTTCAAAAGACAGATGGACTGGTTGATATGGTCACCAAAGGTCACCAATTTCCATGTTTCTGTTGGGGTCACCGTGGCGCCTCTCCATCAACGATGGGGCTTCTGAGTTTTTGATCGTGACGGTCAAAAGGCCAATCCTTTGGACGTCACAGGACCGGCCCACCACTCCGGAATTGGAGGCAGAAAATCTTCAAATCTTCTGTGGTTGACTGCATATGTTTCTTGAACCCCATTGGGCCCCATTCCATTCCATAATTCATCATCATTTTCCCGAAAATGAGCATAACATTGGGACAAATCCCCAATTTCCTGGCAAATCCATGCAGATTTCGGCGCGTTTACGCCATGGAAGTTCTCAGTGCCTTACGCCTTTCCGCCATCGTCGTTTGGATTGACAAAGGTGTCCCCCTCCGCCTGTAAAAATGTGGAATCCATAGCCATGGTGGGATGGTGCACCATGTGACACCCTTTTCCAAATCTCCATGTCTGTTGGTTATGGAATCAATATGTTCAAGTGGTTGAACATATCAATTTTCAGATACTTACCATCTGGATATGGATAGTGTCTGATCTTGAACCATCTTGAACAGGATGAGGAGAAACCTTTTTACGCCCAAGTATATGGTCATTTAGGGCTTGAAGGAGAGACTGATCTTAAATCATCATTTGTTTCAAAGCCATTTCATGGCGGTATACATAAATCATCTAAAATCAATCCTAAAATTAGCGCATTGAAACCCACGTTGTTTAGGTGAGAAATACACATATGGCACCTTATAAGTAGCGTTCATCTTGATTCCCAGGTCGTGGACTACGACGATTGCCAAAGAATCATCCAGGGTTGACTGAAAAAAAGAATTGTTTATCATCATTCATCTGCTCAAAATTGCGTTGTTTTGGTACCAATCTCATTTTCAGACAAACCCATATTGGGAAATACCCGGATTGCAACTTACAACGGTTCGCTTTGATCGGGATTCCCAGTTCATGGATTGTGACGTTCCCAAACATACGAATACACAGATGGATATGGGTAACCTCCTGTTCACACGAAAATAGCTGGTGTATATACAGCTGTACGTGCATCCCCAAAAAAATATGGAAGATTCATGAAAATTATGAGTTTTGAGCCATTGCTACGCCATAGATGGTATATGCACCAACCATACATGGTATAGCATGACTTGGATTTTCTTAATGCGGCCGTAAAAAATTGAACCTATGTCCAGGAAATAGATTCTTAAGCATTGGATGAACCTTAGGGAAATCAATCGCCTTCAGCAATTCCAGATCATTCGGGGTTGCTCCCAACACCCCAACACTAGCGGTTCAAGTTGGTCAAAAAAAAAGGAAAAATATGCTAAAATGACCAATGTCCGCTCCTTGTGGCAATCATTTGCCTGCAAAAAGTTGCCAGGTTTAGCAACCCCATCTGACTATAGATCTAAGTACCATAAACCCTAGTTATCATTGCAATAAATGTGGTAAAGCCGATAAACCATCCTCAAATTTGCCACAAATTATAGTGGAAAGAAATCATCCCCAAACGAGTTTTTCGCGCCTCAGAGAGCACCAGCTGCAGCACGTCATCTGGCTCCAGAGGCCGCTGGGGGAAGATGCAGAGCTCTACCTGGCGCATGAAACTTGGGACCATCACCTAGGGGAGAACTAGGGGAGAACTTGATGTACAACATCAGCACCATCACTCAAATGGCCTCCTTCTCGGTCTCTCCATCTTCAAACTCGATTGTTTCATCCATCTGGCAAGCGCAGCGCATCAACATCAACCGTTGGGGCCCGGAGGGGCACTTAGATCCGGGGAATACGCTTGGAAAAATAGTTTGCATGGAGGGTTCATCAAAACATGTCTGGAGAAAAGCCAATTTGCCTGTGTCTGAAGGCCAAACCCAAAATCAAATCGTTTAGAAGATCAATGAAATCATGTTTCCGTGAAGAATGACCATTTTTGGGGCTAATAATCCCCCATTTTCAGAAGAGAGCTGAGCGCGAATTCCATGCTCGCAAAGAAAAACAATCAGAAAAGCCAAGCAGTTTGCACAGTCCCAAGGTAGTCGGCCTCCTCAAAGTCCTTACCTGTCAGGCGAGCGAAACATCCTGGTGCCATTCTGGCCTTCGCCAAACCCTAACCATGGCCAAAACATAAAACTTGCGTAGGAAACACGAAAACTTCCGGCAATTCATGGTGATGCATACCTTGAATTTGGTGGATGGATGCAATGTTTGAGGCATGACATACTGCTAACACACTCAAGGAGTCGCCTGGAACAGCTGAAAGACCCTCTGTCTGAAGCTTGCAGGAGATGGTTCCCTCGGAACCATTGCAACCTGAAGTTTCCACAGATGGTTGGGAGTCAAACCATTCAAAACCTTGGGTATCCTGCTGTTTCAAACCTTAAGTGAGCCGGTAAAAAATAACTGGAGGTTCATTCGCCCAAAACAATGGTCACATAGATATTGACCCATCATGTGAATCGCTCTGGCGGGATGATGTCTATCATGTATATGTAAATATGCATCTATAAATAATATATATATATATTATAATTCATATGTATATAGAATTCATATGTATATGTATATTCTATGAATATCTAATCAAATGTGTACATACTGCATATGCTGCGTATGTGTATATATATATATATACATATGTATAGTCAGCAGACCCACTAGGGCCTATCTTGAAGCCACTGGAGGTACACTAACACTTAAATATATGGGAATATGGCAAAAAAAGGTCTACAGACATGGCAAAGGGCCGTGGAATCTGTGGCATGGTCAAGGTCTCAAGGTCTTCGGCCATAGCTATCTCAGCATGTCACGGAGGATATCCAACTTCACAATGGTTGGCTCATCCTTGAACTGGTGCTCCTCCACCTGTCTGAAACTGGTTGGGTATGATGGCATCATTAGAAAATGATGCTGTCGTTCTGGGGGGACAAGTTGCCAAAACTTCTTATTGTTGCACCATTTGTCAAGGCCCTTCCTACCGAGAAACATTGGGGGTTGTCTGCAAACAGGATACCACAAATTCTATGGCGGATCATTATCCGAAAATGGCCATGTGGCCATAGTAATTGTGGGTAAATCTCCCATGTTTGGGTCCCAAACCCATTAATAATCCATCGCATCTCCCATTTTGTCTTGCCCATGTCGTGGTTTCACCAGGTAATGGGCTGGTCTCAACGTTGTACCATCAGGAACTTTCTGTGGGAAACCATGAATGCCTTGATAGCAACATCTATCAATGGACTAGGTTTTCCCAAGAGTTTCTACGAAGATGTTCATAATGTTCATTCATTCAATAGAAGGGCCTCCTGCAAAACCGGTCTCTTTAAGAAATTCTGGTACTATCTACCTTGTCTATCTTTGTCTCACATAGTTTGAAATCTGGTCTCAACCCGGCACAACGTTGGATTAGCAACCTTGGAGCGCGACCTATTCATGGCAGCAAAGCCTATGCCTTAGGCATAGGATACTGCTAAGCTCAACCCAATCGAGCGGTGACCAAAATCCTCTTGCAATCCCTTGTACTGCTTGATTCATAGGGGCTTACAAGATCTTACAAGTGTCAATCTGAAATGGCCCACGATGATCTACCAGGCCAGAACAGAATGCATGACGGAGTAGTTGTTTGTTAAAATGTCAAGACAGTCCATGGTGATGAATCCATTAAGAAGGATTCCAAAAAATGCATAAAAAGTTTTAAAAAGCGTAGTAGGTCCCCAAAGAAAACAACCATCCGCTCAGTGTCTTGGCCACTGCTCACCTAAATCGGAACGGGCTGGCCAACTGGCTCATCATGAGGCTCTGCCGTATCCGCACCCACCGGTCTGGCTTGTCTCTGTGGTTGGTGTGCTGGGGCATTCCGCATGGATGCGGAAATCCTGGCCTTCCCCTTGGACTCGTGGCTTTCGAAGAAATGAACCAACACACTAACCATGCTGACAATCAGCCCATAAGCTCCACCAACAGCTCCAAAGACATCCCACAATGTCTGGCCAGGTGTTCGAGTGTAGATATGCGCGGAGCGCAGCAATCGAATATTGAGCTTCGCCCCAGGCCAACCAGCAACACGACCATCATACTGCATGGATCCCAGGTAAAGCTCACGTTTTAGATCACACTGATCTGCAGATGTACAGTCTTCCCTGTCACGGAAGACATTCATTCCCAGCAATAGAGTCTTTTCATGCCAAAACTCCAGGGGTGTGTTGACCACCAGTGATGGGCCCGTGACCACCACGTTGGCACGATTTCCTTGGCCTCCCGTACTCATGTTCCAGAGGGACACGACGATCCCCGAACGCTCGGAAATGTCATCGGAGCTGTAACAAAGGGCCGCTACGGACACCGGTTCATCAACCACAGCCAGGTCCTCTGCTGCACCGGCAGCAGCACAGTGAGGGAAGTCACTGGGCTTGTAGCCATGCCAAACTCGAAACTGCTCCTGCACTGAATTGGTCAGCTCTGGAGACTCAAGGGGCACACAAGTCGGGCATGAAATGTTGAAACTCAGATCGAGGATGCCGAAATTCCGGACATCTCCAGCACTATATGTCTCGACAATGGGCGCCGTGGCCCAGACGAAGACAGCATTGACGCTATAGGCCAGAACAAGGACAATGGCAAGGATCATACCGCCAGCATGTGA
>BGPT01001197.1:4195-19195 GCA_003297045.1 Symbiodinium sp. clade C Y103 | reverse complement strand
TACCGTGGCTGCAGTTAATTTGGCCTATAAGATGTGATCAACCCCATCCTTGGAGCCATGCTTGCTGCAACGAGTTTCAAAAAGGCTGTGGGTATGGTTCATCCGCCAGGTGTCGGCCTCCCAAATGTCAATGACATTGGGTGAAATCACTTCAACCTCATGGCACACATCTTCAACTCCTGAGGTCAAGAAAAAATTCCACCCTGTCGGCAGGCGAGCCCGGGGCCATGAAGAGAAGCCACATATAGGCAAAGATCCTTGGACATTACATGAAATCATCCACCCCTAACAGCACATCCAACTGAGGGTCGCACGAGAAGATCACAGTCACGTGATACACAGACCTTCACTCACTTCGAAGGAGTGTTGACAACGGTAGATCGTTTGCTAAGTGGCTACAACAGCTACAAGCTAGCTGTGATATCAGACATCCCCATTGGGCTTGTCTCAAGATTTGGAAACCAGGAGAAAAAAGATAGTCAATCTGTCATCCAGTTATCATCAATTTCGCCACCAAACCTTGCCATAAATTGGTGTATCATCCCAGTTTTGTTTCATAAACCCATCCCTCTTGGTTCGGTGCATATGTTCAATCGCACGAGTTTCGCCATTTGGGATCGCTAGCACACACACCTGGCACCGGTCATCCCAGTGCAAAATGACCGAAGCAACGGGAGCAAGCCAGTCGAATGAACGCCAAGCAAGTCAGGTTGACGGCGAGAATAATGAGCAAGTTGAAGGCTGCAGACCCAACCTTGGGTCAGGTTGGGTCAAATGGATGGCCAGTCTCAGGTTCCTTTGATGTTTCTTGTGGTTCTTACTAGAGACATCATCGGCAAATGCCGCTTTCAAGACTCCAAAGCACACTCAGAGAGGAAATGTGGCGAGCTGCGACAGTGCCACCCACTGCCAGGCAACAATGGTTGAAGGTCCTAGTTCTCCACTGTAGAACCCATTCGACATGATCTCCAGGACCGACCTCGGGCCAGTCTGCTGTGCCAAATCTGCCAAGGGTTTCTATTCTGTGACAACCCCAACGTCTAGGCGGCTGACAATAGAATTTCTGGTGCCGAAGAACCTAAGCGCAAGCGCCCTTCGAAAGATAGCCAGTCGGGGAGTTGGATGAAACAATTCACAGGATTTCACCATCTCTCCCTGGTGGTTTGCCACCCGTGCCACTTGCACATGCTGATTCTTGCCTGTCCCCTTCCTATGTATGGATCCCAGAACCAGGCTTTGACAGCTAGGACATGCAGCCTGCAAATTGAACCAAGCAGCCCAAAGCCAACAGGGTGAGGTCCGCTACAGTGCTGTTCCAAACCTGAGACACACACTGACCATCGACTGGTGCGAGGAAGACACGTGAGCTTGTCCAAACATGCGTGGATACTAAAAATACCAAAACAAAACTTGGGAGACTTTCTGAGTCATGGAGTTGTCTAGACTGTTTCAGCTGTTTTCATACTTTTCAAACTAAAGCCACAAGAACAAACTGCTGCAAGTGCTTCCAGGGTCCCTGCCAGATATGTGACCGTTCGCTTCTTTTGCGCCCGATAGATCCGCCTCCACAGCCAGCTGGAGCCAGCTGGGTAGTGAATACCCTCCAGCAAACATCGCTGGGAAAAATCAATAAAAATCCAAAATCCCTCCATAGATGGAGGTTTGTAAAAGGGAAAAGTTCTGGAAACTGTTCTATCAATGGTTGATTTTCTATTGACATGTTTTTCCATTGCTATGTTTGATTACCAGAGGGTACCCCCAAAATAGTGGGCCCATTGGTCTTGACCCATACCAAAAACAGACAATGATACAAAAACACGTTCATGGTACATTTGTTCGTACAGGGACACACTGAGTTTGTTGGTATCTCCTCTGAATAAAAATCAGAGCACTTCAACCAAACTTAAGCAAACTCAAAGCTGATGTTGCCTCTTCTTGCTGATGATCTTTTCTACTGCCTCACTGAGCTTCAGTTGTGCAATCAGACAGGACGATGGCTCCAATTTTGTCGGCAAAACGAGGCCCAGACGTTCATGAAGCAATCGGCCACAGTGCCCACACCCATGAACATGTACAACAAGAGGAGGATGTAAATCACCGCACCTACATTGCAACAAGTTCCAACATGCCATCTAAACAGTCCAACAAGGCCACATCCTGGCTGAGGAAGCAACGTGCTCCCTTGTTCATTTTGTGCTCTGCCTGTGATAACGGCAACCTGGCAATCAACAGGAGGTCTCACAGGTCCGTTGCTGGAATAGCCCTCGGCACAACACCCCGCAGGCTGCACATCAACCCGGAGCCGCCAGGCTCACATATCTTCCTTAGAGAAGATCCGATTGGCTCACAGAATCTGTAGCCATTTTTGATCTGGTCCAAAGGTCCAAAGGTCCAAAGCTCTGAGCGCCCAACGTCATGATTGCTCGTGACTTGGCCAAGAAAGGCGTGCACGAAGAATCGAGTTTTTAGCCCCAGTGTGTTAGTTGGGTTTTTAGGAGTGAAGGGCTGGAAATCTTTCTGACACTGATCCAAGTTCAAAAATGAAACAGGAATGGGACAATACCTTGTTGTCATCGAAACCTACGTCGGAGCCAACATGGGCTGAGACGAGGGTTTGCTGGACAAAATGGGTTTCCACATGTTTCCACAACATGAAGAATGAGGCAACACTTGGGGGTATGGGTCAAAATAGAATAACCTTGGGGCTTGGGACCTGTTCGTTTCAGCACTCATAATGCGGTTTTCTGGGTACTCCGTTTGACCCAAACCTACAGTATTCTACCTGTTAGCCATTCAACTTTCCTTCGCACCAATAATCACATGTGCTGCAGGATGTTCTCTCCCCCCTGTACTCATAGAGTCCATTCCCAAACTTGGTTAAAGGGAAATGTAAAAGGTAACCCCTATAGTTCGGAGCACTGTACCCTTCTATCCCTGCCAGTGTTCCCATGAATCAATCCATTGCTCCATGCCCCGTTTTTATCGACAAAAAACTGGCGAGTCAGCACGCACTCCTGTTGGGTTACCCACGGCTGCGAGCCGAAGCGTGATACAACGAGATCAACGTCGTTGTAACTTTGACATCGACGATGCCATTCTCAACTCCTGATTCAACTAGAGATATGTGGGGTATGTCTCGAAGTGGGGGAGACACCATTCCATCCTCCTGGTTTAGATAACCTCATCTTCCCCAGTGTTCGACGACTATGAATTACGATCTCCCCAGTTCGAGGCACATCCAGATGTGACATGTGGATGTTTCTGGTGGGCAACATGAAACGCATGTCGTACAAGAAACAGGCTGACAATGACTGCAGGTCTATGCAGTTCAGAAGTCATAGTGATTTCATATGTGTGTGTACATATATATATATATATATATTTATATATTACATACATGTAATAATGTATGTATAAATATATATAAATATATGTATGTAGATGTGTGTATATATATATACACATATGCGAGTTTCCTAAAGTAGGGGTACCCCCAAATCATCCAAAATTAGATCATTCTAGCGTTGAAACCTATGCTTTTGGGCATCCCCATTTTAGGAAACCTCCATATGTGTATGTATGTATATATATATACATACACATACATGGTCTACACATATACACCGGACCATATCTTTCTATATGTACGTGTCTATATATACAGTATATACATTACATATATATATATATACATATACTGTATATAAAAATATGTGTATATACACAGATACACATGCTATCTACCTATCTGTGTATAGTATAATATATATACATATATATATATACGTATGAACATTGGTATACAGGAGGTTCCTCCCATTGTTGCTCCGCACTGCAATTTGCTCCGAAACCTCCTTAAGACCATTACTCTCTTCGGCAAGGCCCGAAGACGACAGCTCCACCGTTTCATCCACATGCTGAAAACTGCTTTCAGGTTTTATACCGGGAAGAGCTCTAAAATGAAACGCTATCAACAAGATGAGCCTTTCCTGCAATCCAAACCTGCAAGTGCACGGTCAATTGGTAAAATCAGCCATACATTCTGCAGCAGCTGACATTTTGTGATGTAGGTCATGGGATCTAGAAATTCACATCCACCGCATAGAATACAGGCTTTCCACAGACAAACCTGAGACAGCCAGTGTCTCTGGGTCTGTGATCTATTTGGGGAAGTTGTGACAACTCAAACAACAGTGTCAGACCTCTGAAACTGGGGTGATCAGTTCCTGAGCGCCAGGCAAGTATCATTGCAATTGCATGCTAGATCCGTTCAAGCTGCCAGAAAGGTCTTCAATTTGTTCCTCTTTCATTCCAGAAAGGCCACCCATCCGCATCCCATTCGGACGCCCCCTTGATGCAGGGGATCGCATCCTTTGACTCGATTGAGGAGTGCGCATTCTGGAAGACGTGGACATTGACATCTGGTCCACTGGATTGCTATAAACACGCTTTAATATGCGTCCTGCTTTTGAATCCAAGCCAAAGACCTTCCAAAGTTCCTTGGTGGCGCTGTGACCCTTTGTTTTTTGTGTTATGTTTGTTCGACAACAAGACAAGAAGCAAATGAAGCAAGTCATTAAACACAAAAACACTTTTTGCGCCAATGCTTAGTCCCAGATTCAGTGTTGTCAACTTCTTTTTTCCAAGAATTCTTTCCCAATTCTCGAGGAGATCTTCTCAAAATCGCAGCAATTCGTTTCTCACTGACTAATCTGGCATTGTCTTTGGGTCTCGCTTTCAGGGTGGGATTCGTCGACGTGGCCACCGTCTTGGGAGTCCCCTGCGCGATCATGGCGGATCTCACATCCGTCTTGCTGACAGCCTTCTTCTCCGCAACCAATTCCAGCGCAATTTCGAATTGGTAAAAGTCGATTCGGTTCGTCCCTCGAGGCTTCACCCTGTTGTCCGCGAAGATGAGATCCACCGTGGTGGTGTCCAGCTTTTTGTCCATGAGACTGCAGTCTTGGCAGAGTTTCTTAAAGCCCTTGCCATCCATGTCGGAATGGCCAACACCACAAAAATTGTAAAATACCGCTTCCAAACCATCCTGAGTGGCTTGGAAATGGTGAAATCACCTTAAATCCATGCCGAGAATCTTTGTCAATTGTGATCCTCATCCCATTCTTCCTAACCTGTCTCAGTCAACTGGGATAACATCATCCCATTTTCCGATTTTTTTTGTTTCGTTAACTGGGATAACATCATCATCATCATCATCATCATCATCATCATCATCATCATCATCTCGCATCTTGACCTGGGGAAAAGTCACCAAAATTCACACGAAAACCACGGGCGCGAGCATCGTTGTCTGCAGGAGCCAGGATGGCTTTCGCTTTCATCGCCTCCTTGGGCCCGTGTCCAGCTTTAATCCTGGGCCGTCAACTCGTCGCGTCTTTCGGCTTGGATTGTACAACAACTCAGGGATGTAATCCATGTGTAGAAACATACAAATGTACTTGTGAACATACTGTAGGTCTTCAGTCTTCAGGAATACATTCATGTAAATTCAAGTGTATCTTTGTATCCTTGCATGTCATGTTTGATCAATCGGCATAATATTCATATAGATATTGATGTATGTATATCCATATGTATCCATATATATATATATACATATACATACATACATAATTACATATTCATATATCTAATGTGTTTGTTTAGCCTATCTGCACATACTTAGATACATGAGTACGCCATACCCCTCGTGTTTGCATCTCCAAGTCACCAAGCCGCAAATTCTGCATAGGACACCTCTCCATCCTGGACTGTTTCAACACCAACATGATCTGTGGGTCAACAATGGGGACATCCATTAAAAGCTGGTTGGTGGTCTTAATCCATTCTAAATATAAGTTCATCTCAACCACTCAAGCCAGATATGGTTGAAGGAACAGAAATATTTAAAAGCCCCAACCAGTACAGAAATGTGGATTAAACTTCACAAACTTCATGAAACACAGTTCTACAAATTCTGAAAACGGATCCACACGTGATAGTTAGATAGTTGCTCATGTGTTTTCGATTGATAACAAACATCTCCAAGTTTGGGGGTATGGTTTCTATGAGTCTGAGCCCAGCCCCAAACATGACCCGACCACCGCTGGAAATGGAGCCCAACTCTGCGAAAGGCCTTGCTTTTGTCCAGGTCCGCGCAAATCTTTTTCACTTCGTCTTCTGAAAAAGTGCCCAAAACCTGCAGGATGGACAGATGGACAGCACGGCTGTCCAAAAGGCTTGGATCAAACATCAAATGTTGGTCATTTGTTGGGTATGACCCCTCCTCTGGGGTTTCGGGGTATCCAATGACAGAACCCATCCCCACAACTTGCGAACAACTTCCAGGCTGCGCCTTCAAAGCCTTTCGCAATTCCTCGATATTCAAGGATCCATCGCCAGTCGCATCATAGGTTTGGAAGGCCTGCGGGGTAGCAACGCGCAACACGTTTGTTTTCTTTCGCCCTTCTCGCAAGGTCTTACTTACACTCGACCCTATCGACCTGTATTGTGTACCTGTACTGTAACATATATTTGTGCATGCCTATGTCATCCTATGTAGCAAGGATTAGCAAAGGCATCAAATGTTGAGATCCAGTTACCAAAACATCCACTAGCCACCCTCCGCCTTTTTGATGCGCTCGTCTCGTGCTTCACCGGTCTCCCTGTGTCAAGTTGATGTTGTCACAGCTGGGTTCGGTACTCAGAAATGGTGGATTTTAGTAACAAAGTTCTCGGGGGATACAGTATACAACTATCTTATGGGATGCAGATAACCAGCCAAAAAATCGGGATTTGACCATCAAAAACTAGGATTTCACATATTTCACCAATCAATAACGGCGATGTTGCTAATCTTAATAACCGATATACCTATTATATTGACTCTCAATGAGATAATAATGGCTCTGTCCCTAAATGGGTCTGGGACCCCAAAATGGTGGATTTCTACCCCGCCTCAAGATCGCTCGCGTGACGGCCTTGCAAGGCGGAACAACATTCATTCCGTCAACAAACATCTTTCAATATCAATCGTATTTTCATTGCTGTTGTACAATCTTCATTGCTACAGCTCGTTTCTGTAGCTTTGCCTGCGTCAAATCGTTGCCCTTCTTCAGCCAATGCAGGAATTCTTTATGGGAGACCTTTCCATCGCCGCCTGGCAGAAATTGGAGGAGGGGGTCCATTTCACCACAGCGTCCCTACATGGCCTCTGTCCAGGTCTTTGCATAAGACGTCGATGTCTTTGAAGGTAAAATCCGAGTTCAACCTGAGCACAAAAACTCGAATTGAAGCGAAACTTGGAAGAAACGTCCGAGGAAAAGTATGAGGAAAAGCCGAATGGATTGAAAACAAGCATCATGATTTCCTGGAAATCTTCCCTGGAACCCATCCATTGACCATTGATAGCGGGATCCTGTAAGACAAGCGCCACAACGACCAGTACAAAGACCGAGCCATTTTTTTTGGGCCATGGGACATGCGGAAAACTCGTGCGAGCTCGTCGCGATCCAAATAGCCGCCACCATCTGAGTCAAACCTGCAATCCAGTCGGCCACGTATGGGTCAAGATTGGGCAACAACATTGGTCATTGTTAGTAAAACATCCATGTTTTCATCAAGGGTCAGTGTTGATCCATACTGATATTGCATGTCTGAAACTAAAAGGAAATGTTGAGCACTCGTGGTACCTCCAGGCTTATCAAGTTGTTACACAGGAAATAGGCTTGAAGTGTGAATCTGTGCTCGAAAACCCGCAGGACATGACTATCACAGCATCTGTTGCACAATTGCCTTTGTATCATCCCCCTTATCCCCACTAAAATCCCCACTGCAATCACCATTATAATCCCATCCCCATAGTATGAAACACCCCCATTGTATGGTCCCAAATATGTGTAAATCCCTGAATTAAACCATGGTTTCTGTGGGGGTGCTTTATATTGGGCGGATGGGTGTAACCGCGCCTTTGAAAGACTTCTCTGACTCGCGCAGACATCGCATCTCCGGTTTCTTTGAGGATCATCTTGTAGACTTCAGTTGCAGCTCCACCTTGGAAAACCGTTCGGTTTTTAGACCATGGGTTTCAGCTGGGTCTGTCTGATCATGGGGTATTGAGTGGTATTGGGGTATATCTCCAAAAGGTTTTTATTTGGTAAAGAATGATAATGAACCTGCATGAGTTGCTGGTAAAACTTGGCTCCTGGCTTCCATTTTTGATCCAGTGGATGAATTCAGAGTGCGAAACTGCGCCATCGCCACCTGCAAAAGATGACTCAGTTCCAATCCTCAAGTCCAAACACCTGCACGTTTTTGGATCAAAATCTATGGCTTCAGAATCTTTCATGCAACATCGCCTCTGTCCAGCTCGTGCACATACTGCGTGATTTGTTTGGAGTTGAAAGATGGACACAAAGTCTTGAAAACTGACCTCAGATGAAACGAAGTTTGTAAGTGTTTGTTGACAACCATCAGTTCCCGCAACCAGTTGACATCTCCTAATTTTTACGGGTGCAATGGCCAGTTGTTTCCATCTTGACTCAGTGGCTGCAGCTCCGTCCGGTCCAATGAACCACCGCCATCTTTGTCGAAGCGGTCAAAGACCTGCTGAATCCTGGCAAGGTTCCCAGTTCCACGGCGTACAAGTGTTTAAAACGTGTGCCTACGTACAACTGTAAATAGGTAGAAACATTATAAAACATAATGACCAACCCGTTGATGTATGATCAGGATCACTTTTGTTGCACTTGTAAATCATTGCTGTTGTTGTGAGCCAGTGTCAAAAACCCGCCTTGTAATGGGTTGCTGATGGTCATTGCCATAATGGATTCTGATCAATATATTGGGTAGGATAACCCCAAGAAATCATCAACCAACTGGGTTTTTGGAAGTGTCCATTTGGGGGTATTGGGATTATGATGGGGATTGTATATTCATAATATTTTCTAATGGGAATTACAGGAGGGAAATTACTGCGTCAGGTATCAACTATATATCAACACATGTTGTTAAACACATTGTAAAGACGGAAAATCAACAGCAAACACAATATGGATTCCCCTCAAAACAAATTATGTATGCTCAATTTATGCCAATTTCATGCGGCAACGATTCTCAACCATTGGATGGAGCGGGTCTCCCCAATTCTGGGATAACCGGGAAATACTCACAATTTTAAGAAGGAACAAAGGGACGAACCAAAGATCCTGGAAACACTAACCTGCCTAACCCATGTCACTTTGATGGCTTAATCACTGATAATATCAAACAACTGCAATACTAAATAATGACAAACAATAATGTTAGTTGATATGTAAAAATACTTAACATATATATATATATATATACATGTATAACAATGATAGTTTTGAATTGAACCAGAGCTCTGCCGCAGCAACGTCGCTACTTCGTGCAGTCAGTCAAAAAAAAGTTACAGAAACAACTACCGTAAAAATATCATATAATGCCGTAACAGTGGCAATAGCCATACCAACAGCAAAAAGGAGAGTGATAGTAGCAACGATGAGAATATAAATAGTGTGTATATATATATATATACATATAATAGTAATTATTCATCACCAAAATGAAACACAATGCCCAATTGAACCAACCATCAACAACATTACGTTTTGCATGTTTTTTTCCAGAATGTCATATTTTTTTTCATGGCGATTCATCATTATCCCCATAAAATGGCTCTAATTGAGGCTATATCCCATTTTAAAACGGACCCCAAAACCTGGCCTCTGTGCCAACCCGTGGTCATCCACGTGGTGCTCCGCCGGCACCGGTGAAGCCGCCGGCGGCACCGGGGATGCCGGTGCCTGCGCCGGCGTCCCCTCTCTGGACATTGCGGCGGTCGCGCAGCTCGCGCAGGAAATGCCAAACGATCCGTTGGACCAACCGGTGTCATTGGTTGAAATCTGGTCATCAAGTGGTCACATTCATCACAAATTTGGTTGACTCTGAACTGTTTAAGAGATAAATGGTCATGATCATCGGTTGTAAGCCATCATTACCTGTGGTGACTCATGATCACTATACAGGTCAATGACTTTCGCAACACTGTGGCATAACAACATGAATAAATATGTGTGTTTCCACGTTGGCAATTGGTCACCATCATGTTTGCACATTCCGTCGGGTATTTTGGTGTTGCAGTTGCGTTATCGCTACATATTTTTTGTGGTCATTGATCCGCTGGGGTAAAAATGCAACCAATGTGACCATGAAGACAAAACTAGTTTGAACTCCGCTCTCGGCAAAAATAATTGACAACGATGAACTGTGAAACAAAATGCATGATATATTTCAATTGCACGTGGATTAGGTCTCACAAAAATGTTTGTCGGCGTGTCGCAACAATTCCCTGTAGTTTTATCAAAGAAATGCCAGTCCTTGGCCATCGAAACATGTTTACAAAAATGTCATGACGTTTGTTGTTAACATACATTTTTGGAATCCTCGCGACATCCATGAAATTATTTGGAAAAAAATATACGCAATGGTATGAACAGCCATGTCATCGCCACTGGTCCGTTTTGAAATGGTTGAAATGGTTGTGATGCATACACCTGTATACAATATGGGCATCAATAAAACCAATCACAAACCATTTCAAAGGGGTGCGGAATAGTTTTGTTTTTTTTTTGCAAATTTGTTTTTTTTTTGCATTTTTTCCTGGTGCTATTTGCCTTGTATTTGCAACTGTTTGGAACTAAAATTGTCATTTTGAATGATATTTGCTACATTCTGGCATGTTCACCTTCCATTTTGCATGGTATTTGCTTCATTTTGGCATTTGAAGGTCTCATTTTGCATGATATTTGCTACATGTTGGTACTTCAAACGTTCATGTGGGGTTCTTTGGGGTTTCTTTAGGGTTTTATTTAAAGAGGTTTCTTCAATTTCTTCCAGGTTTCATTTGGGATACCTTCATTTAGGGTTCTTTAGGGTTTCATTTAGGGTATGCTTATGTATTTTTAGGGTTTCATTTAGGATGTCATTTGGGGTTTAAGGTTTCGTTTACGGTGTCATTTAGGGTTTCATATAGGGTTTCATTTTGGATGTCATTTAGGGTTTCATGTAAGGTTCATTTAGGGTTTCATATAAAATTTCATTTACGGCGTCATTTAGGGTTTCATTCAAGGTGTCATTTAGGGTTTCATACAGGGTTTCACTTAAGGTTCATCTAAGGTTTCATATAAGGTTTCATGTAAGGTGTGATTAAGGGTTTCATATAAGGTTTCATTTGGGGTGTCATTCAAAATTTCATATAAAATTTCATGTGGGTGTCATTTAGAGTTTCATATAGGGCTTCATTTAAGGTATCATTTAGGGTTCATGTCTGGTTTCATTTAGGGTTTGCTTTGGATTTTTTGGTGGTTTTTCGAAGGGTCATCTAAGGTTTCATTCAGGATCTTATTCAGGGTTTCCCTAGGGTTTCATCTAGAATACAAACAAGAGAGAGTGAAACAAAAGAAAGAAAAAAAACAAAGAGACATTTTTTATTTCTGATCGCCGTTCACTCTGCTGATGCAACAAGTTTCGCACTCTCTCTGTTTTTACCTTGGGGACTCACTGAGCGTTCAGCCCTTTGGGCTGTGGGCTTGGCATATGCACAATGGAGGCGTTGGGGACGGATGGTGGGTTCGAAACACAAAATGCGTAAGAAGGGAACCCTACCCGCCCTCCTCTTGAGAGACAATGCATCGTTCACTTGAAGATGTCAAACACGTCACTGCCAAAAACAAGAATGACTCACACGTGGCCAACATTTATTTCTGATTGCCGTTCACTCTGCTGAATCAACAAGTTTCGCACTCACTCTGTTTTTACCTTAGGACTTTCACTAAGCATTCAGCCCTTTGCCCAGAGCAAATCAACCATTTCATTTTCAGATGAACTGTTCATCATGCTAGACTTTGTACCTTCGTTGTCAATGTACAAAAAGCTACGCCGTTGTCCAAAGATGCCATCCAGAAAGAATATGCAAACACTGCACACAAGGTCTCAGCTTCAAATATGATTTGTTTCTTGTTATTTTCTCCCACAATTTCTCGTTGCTTCACATCCAATTGCATTGAAAACTAGACGACAGTGTGGCCCGAAAGGAAAGCAGGAGGGAGTAGACGAAAAGAGTTGGGCAGGAGAAGATAACAAGAAAGCGTTGAATGAATGATGTTGATGGATGACGATGAACGAAGATGAGTGAATGTCGGTGAATGATGATGAATGAATGACGATGAATGATATCATGATAGATGTTGGTAGATTCACGCTGATTGCGACCTGCTGCGTGATGTATGACAACTCTTGTGTGACAACGCTTGTGTGATTGCTATGAGATGTATTTGCTGTGTAGGTGATGTCTATGAATTGTATGTGATGCAGATGAGTTCGGCAGCTGTTCTTTTGGTGCCGGAGTTCCACTTCCACTCCGCTTTGACAAGTTGGCTGTCTCACAAGGAAAGGCGCTGTGTTGCAAAAGTCGCCATCGCTTATGACAAAGAGTTGACAAACCAAAAACAAACAACCCCATATCGCGTACTACTTACCGCGCAGTTACAAATTTAGTTCCTTAAAGTTGAGGCTATCGCCACGGTAAGAACAAACGCGTATACACATAATATATTATACATATAAAATATTCAAATCCAAATTCTTCATTATTAATTGCTCTTTTTCCTCCAGCAGTGGCTGAATGCACGGGGAATTTCAAACACTTTTCGGTCTGCTGAAGTCTTGAAAGAATCAAAGTGAGAGTCTTTGGACTGATTGCCTTGCTTTAGGCTGTTCCTGCGTCTGCACTTTTTGACTCCAACTGTTTGGAATAAATTCGAAACTTTCAAAACATAAAGCACTTCGCTTTGCTTTGCAAGAACTTTGACTTTGTTCATCCCCAAAGGGAGGAAAATCAAACCAAATTTTTGGGGAAAAGGTGGGAGGGTACAAAATTTTGGGAAAAGGATTCTTTTCTTTGAAGTTCCCACCTCACCCTTCCCTTGAGTTTGTAAAAAATCGGTTTGACAAAATTCATTCAATCATTCATGGACATGCACCAAGAAACAGAACAGATACCTGTGAACCTTCCCACCTTTCTTCTCTTACATCTGTTTTTTCTTTGTGAGTGCCACGTGACCGTTTGATTTCTTTTTTTGGAGTTCCAAATGAAACACCAAAACCACTAGCTCAAATTCGTAAGGGAATCAAACTATTAATGTTCACAGCACCACATGAACATTCAACTTTGCTTGCGCAAACTTTCTTCAGAAAACTTGGCAACAAAATGTTTCAAAAAGAAACAGAAAGAAACACATGAACCCAAGGGATCAACATGTTTCGGAAGTTGTTCAAAGAACAACACGGGCAAGACGGTTTTTGGTTTGCAGGAAAGTTTAACAACTTTCCTTACCAACACTTATTGTCATAATACAACATGGGTTTTCCACTCAAGTAAAGCACTTTTCTTTCCACGTCGATCTTGAGCATGAAAATAAACGAAGCATCATTGATTTCACGCTTCATTTCCGCGCATGTGTGTGAAACAGTTCTGCAAGTTATAGCCGATCCCAATTGATGTGACGCGGATGTTCCGACACAGAATGCGCAGAAGAAATGATTACCTTTCAAATCGCAGGTATATGCGCATGACATGATTGTCGATTTCTTGAAGCTGCGTCAAACGGATGCTGCATCAAGAGAAGGTGCGCTCCCTGCAAACGGCTCATGATCTTTTTCACATCTCACTACGCAGGGCAATCTTTGCATAGCGGANTCCCTGCAAACGGCTCATGATCTTTTTCACATCTCACTACGCAGGGCAATCTTTGCATAGCGGAAAGGACCTTAGACCAGGGTGCAAAAGTGGTTTGACGTGCTAGGCAAATTGCAAAATGGTTCCGGACATCAAGTTGCAGGCAGAATTGGATATGTTCATTCCTTATCTTCTGTCAAACTGCTTTGGTCGTGAACACGTGATGAAACAACACCAATGCACGAAATCATTGCAGCTGCGGAAATATATACGTCAGTGCAGCAGTTCTTTTTTTTTCGACACGCAGATCAAAATGTCAGAGGCGATGTTGGTTCGAACCACTTTCGGTCCACCAATCGCCGCCGCCATAGTTCCGGTACTACGCGAAGGACATGCGTTCGCGGCAGAACTGCTATCGCCGCCAAAGCTCTGCTCACCCCAGGGTCGCCATGCAGCTGCAACTTCCTTTTCCTCTCGCTACCCGGGCGTCGTGCCACACACGTGCTGATTTCCAAAAGATCCTCTGCCTCGTCAGAACAGCGGCGGCGCGCTGCATCAACAGCAGTCTCTCCTGTGGAACTCATTTGAAGATTTGCTCCACCTGTCAGTAACACTTGAACCACATCCAATTGCTTTTCCTCAGCTGCAATTGTGCAGCACAGTTCCGCCATCACCCGTGCTCTGGTTGACGCGAGCACCTCGCTCAATGAAATAGCAAACCATCCTGAAATTCCCATTGAGAACTGCAAGCAACAGAGGTGTATCGGCATCACCAGTGGACATGTTGATGTCAGCCCGTGCTTCCACCAGCAATTTTTAGCCTCATGATCTTCCTCTTCAGCGGCTGTCAACAAAGCCGTTGCACTAGTGTTGTCTACTCGATTCACATCTACCGCCGCGTCTAACAACTTTATCAGCATACGTAGGTCCGTAGAGGTGTCAAACCTCCGTACCCTCGACAACGCCAGCTTCTAGCAGGTAGCGCACGACATCTGGATTCCCTTCTTGGGCAGCCTGCCTCAAAGGGTTTGATGCGTTGACACAAACGCCTCGCTTGACTAAGAAGCAAACCATATCTACATCTCCATTTCCAGAAACCGTAAAACTTTGAAACACAAAGTTAGATCGCGAAAACCGCTTTCAACCTCTTGCGCTCAAAGTAAACCCAAACCAAAACAAACTCAAACGTGCAAGTCTCGCGTTTCTGCAGTCTCAAAACCCTCAGAGGCCGTCTCTCGGCA
>BGPT01001196.1:55423-187442 GCA_003297045.1 Symbiodinium sp. clade C Y103 | reverse complement strand
CCCGACAAATTGTGTACCATATATGATATTTTCCCATATTGACAAACCTCAGTTCCGTCGAAAGCACATCGAAGACCTTCTCGTGTAAGATAGAAAAAAACGTGCTGTGAGCCGTTTTGCTTTTGGGTTCTCTGGCCCAGCTTGTTNTCAGTTCCGTCGAAAGCACATCGAAGACCTTCTCGTGTAAGATAGAAAAAAACGTGCTGTGAGCCGTTTTGCTTTTGGGTTCTCTGGCCCAGCTTGTTTTCAATGATCCCTATTATGTATGCCAAGAACGGGCAAGAAATCGAAAACTCAATGGATGAGCACGAAAACGAATTGAAATTTCGACCGTCTACTCCCTGCAATCCACCTCCCCAACTTTATTGTATGGCTGATACTGACCCGACCCTGAGATTTTGATTCAGGGCGGGGTTCAAGTGGGGGTGCCGAGGTCGCTCGCGGCTCACAGTGACAAGTTTGACGTTACCCTCCCAGGTGGATGGGTTGATTGTGAGGTGGCGCTACATGAAAGGCAGAAACTGATGATGACGCAGGAAACTGACTTCGTTTGTTGGTTTGGGGTGAGACATTTGGCCCAGATTTGTTGCGAGATCTCTTGACCCTCCTGTAGTCAAACGTGGCAATTCAAATCAATGGGAAATCCTCCATCTATAGACAATCTGGTGTTTTCCATTGCCACGTTCGATGACACCGGCGACAGGAGAGCTTTATCCTACAAGATCCTGACGACGAGGAGGTCATCGAACCCTTGGCAGAAGAACCCTTTGTGGATGACTACCTGGACTGCCTGGCGATTGGAAACGCTCCCCGTTGTTGGGGCAGGGTTGAGAAAGGGGAGTGCTAGGATTCATGGGAAAATATGCTGGATTGAGATGGAAACCTTCGCATTTGAGATTGGTGACCAGGGGCCCGGAATTTTCGCAGATACACAACGCTTTCTCTGTCCAGAGGCTGTTGAAGCCAACTGAGTAGTCTCCATGGCCCACAGGAGCGGATCTTTCCCACCAACTACAGCGTCTGTCGGCTCCCAAGATACGATTGTGGGGCGCTGGACCTCAGATTTCCACATGATGAAACGTTGGAGAGATACAGCTCAGGTATTCATTCTCCCGTCAACTCCAAGATTCTACCTATACCACAGGCCATCCGTAGAGATGCTTGCTAGAGTCAGAGGTGATGGCGGGATGGTATGCTTTCCGCATGTCATCTGAACTAGAAGCAGCAGATCATGATCAAGATCATGACGTCAGTATGATCCATCACCACCACCATGACCATCATCATGCTTATCCACAGCCAGGAATTAGAGAACACCAGAGCACTCACCCAAATGAGCATTCACTTCTGTGCTTGCCGCAGCCAGGGATCTAGGGTCTCTTCTGCTCACACGGTGGCATCTTCAAGACATCAAGGTCAGGGACGAGAGATCGGATGGGACAAGCCGAGATAGCGATCTCTACCCTGCTGATGTTTGCAGTGACTGGACTACTGGATTGTGGGATTGAAGCCGCATAGCTGACATTGTAGGCAAAGATGCAATCGAGATGGAATCCCATCATTGCCAAACTTGCATCGTTTGAAAATTTCTGGGAAAATCTCTATATTTGGGTGTAAAGACAACGGTTTCCGGTGGGGTTTCCACCAAACCAATCCATTGAATCATACTAAGCTTGGCATTTTCTTGGCTTTTTCACCAGTGGGAACATGTTGCCTGCTTCCTGCAGCGAGGTGGCGATCTGAAGGCTCAGTTCAAAGGCCCCTTTGTGCGATGCTTGATGTGTCACCAGATATGGTGAGGTTCCCTGACTGGTCATTTCACCACAAGATAGCCCCCATTTCGCCAGGAAAGAGACAAAGGCTGTTGGAAAGGCCATGACTTGTGGTGTGCCCCTTCCATTCGCTGGGATTCTGCCGGGGGACTGTGTGTCTGTTTGTGTCTGTTTGAGTCAGTATTAGTTGAGACATATGGCACCACCTTTGGAAGGATGAACATCCTTTTACCATCTTTATTTGCGACTAAATCCAGTGGTACCAGGGTTTTGACCCAGAGCCAATGAACATCCTTAAATGAACAGCGTTAGATCAGTATAGATCCGCATAGTCTATGTTGGGATTCTCATACCATTTCTTTTCAAATCCTAGTTTTGACCACCCATTTCCATTTGTTTGAGCAAGTGGTATCACTCATTTCCCTGGGCCAGGTTCAGCACAACCAAGCGAGCATTCGATGCTGGGAACCCAACCTTCGTCTCTGCTCTTGCTTGGTAAGTCTCAGTGGATGGGGATCGGTACTAGCTGTCCACCGAAAAACTTGGGAGATTTAGAGGTGGCCAGGTTGGAATTTTAGGACGCTGGGAAAGGAACCAACTTACCACCAGAATCCTCAAATGGACTGGCCGTTTCAAAAGCATACGGGATGGTCAAAATCCGGGCAAAGGGGACATCCCCCATTGCAGGATCATTTTCCATGAATTTTCCATTTTTTGAAATGACATTTTCCAGGGGATTTCCGGATTTCTCGTGTTCGACCCCCGAGGAGTTTCTTCGAACGATCCGGGAGCTGAAAAAGCTTCGATGCTGTCAACGGCTGAGATCGCGGCTGGGGGAGGCGGAAAAAAAAGTATGATCTCGTAAGGCGTGTAAGGCGTAAAAGGAACACAATAGGTAACACTAGTGGGTAGCAATAGTGGGGTCTTTTGGGCTGTGATACTGGGTGACAGTAAGGTCACTTTTATCTTGATGATGGGCTGCTAGAAAGATAGAAACTGTGTTTGGGGATGGGTTAAGACTTTTGGACCTATGAGACCATGTTTGGATGAAGAACATCCATTGATCGCTATTTGCAGCTGCATAAGGGTACCAGGTTTTGATCCACAAAAACACTTCTTTGGGCAAGTGACGTCTCTACAATAAAAAAGGCTACCTCGGACTTTGATAAACAAATCAGTCTTGCAAAACGACAGAGAAACTTTATGAGTTTCATTTTGGAGATGCACGCTTACTAAAACTGTAGTGTACTTGTTTACATCGATGTCTCCTAGGGCGTGGCAACATGGAGGACGTGGAGCTCCCACGGGCCAAGTGACTTGCCAAAGATCTGATTCGTTCCAGGTGCAGATGGGGCCCAAGACAGCTCAGAATGGCACATGACACGCACTTTTTTCTCAAACAATATCAAAACATATCAACCAAAACATATCAAAACATCAAAACATCATGTATTGATGAATTAGCTAAGCATGGATGGTTTGAAGAACTAAAGATAAGTGCAATTACTTCAGATTGGACGGTTAAAGGTGAACAAGAAACACTGACCAATCCATCTCTCCGACTCAGGTTTTGCGACTTCCTGGCCCAGCATTTTGCTGATATGCCTTCTGAGGCGGCAGGGTCCAAATGTGTGATTTGCCCGAAAGAAAGCCTAGGATTTTGGTGGTTCCAAAGTTCGATTTGGGGGTCCAAATTGATAGTTTGAGACAACCCCATGCAACATTTCTCTGGAAAACTAAAACAAACCTGGAGCATCTTAGGCAGCACCGATGATTTCTTTGTGTCTTCCAGGAGCTGCGCAGCCGTTTAGGTACAGCCAGGGAGATCCCTGGAGGATTCCTAAACCCCCCCGAAATAGCCCTGCGGCCGTTGCCGGCTGCGTGCTGGTGAGGGGCCAAAATGAAGTTGGGCATGGCATGCCTTCGTTGGTTTTTGCTGCTGGCAGTGGGTCAATCTGCACCTGTTCTGAAGAAGGTGATTTCGATGCTGCAAAGCATGAAGGAAACAGGCGGGCTCAGACTTTGGGGATATGAGGAATCAGCATTTCTTCAACATTTACCTAGCGGCTGAACTGTGAGCATTTTCCACATCTCAGCCCAAACCTTCCATTCTTGCACTGCTTTCAAGCCGGCACCCTCCTACCCCAGCCGCAGCTTCCAGGTGAGAATGAAATGCACGAGGAAGAAGTTCAATACGCTGCCTTCTCTTCTTGGTGCCTCTGATCTTTTCTAGATCTCCGTTTTTGAACACGAAAACTCCCCAGAAACCATGGTTCAATAGGAGATTCACACATCTTTGGGACCATTAACATCCATTAACCATGGGGGATGTTTATGGATGTTCGATATGCACCGGGGGGGAACCAAACATGCCCAGGTGCGATGGTGAGATCGCCACCAAGACCCGAGAAGCGGGTGAGAGTGGCGATGAGATCCAGCTGCTCCAAGCGTCCATTGAGAGCGGTGAGGCTGCGGTGGCTGCGCACGAGGAGAAGCTGCAGGGCGTGTTGGCTGAGATGGCGAAGTGGTCCGCGCAGAAGGAGATGCTTGGAGAAACAACATACTGTATTGTGGAAATTGAGTTGAACATTTTTGGATGAACTATATATATATATATGTGTATATATTATACATATTTCTTGGGAAGAGAATGTTTGATGGGGAGACCATTTATCGATTTTGACTTTTTCGATGGCTAGTTTTCAACACAAAGTGTGGAAGGTTCTTCTGTAGCAGGTGTGAGATCTGCCAGAGTTGCCGAGGAATGCCACCATGGCGAGGACCAAGGAAACAACCATCTACAAGGAGACGCATCAGGATTACACTGAATCAATTCAGGCCATCATGAAGGCATCCCGTAGTTTGAAGGCACATCGACAGGCAGAAGCGGTGAGTCTTCTCACAAAGTTGCCCCCTGCAGCCATCTCCCATTTGCTCGCTTCGGAACTTTTTTTTTTGCGCTTTCGGATGTTAGTTTTAAAAGCATTATATATTGTCTTTGATTGGTCTGTACCTGTACCCATCTTTTTTTTGGAGGATGTTCTCTCAAATCGCCAAAGCTTGGCTTTTCAGCAGGACACATAGACAGCCGCCCATATTCTATATGTGGGTGTGTCTGAAAATAGATCAACATGCCCAAAAATCCACCGATTTCTCCTCATTTTCCCTTCCACAGATGATCATTTTTGCGGGTATCCCGGGTGTCCTTCGTCCTAAGGCGGTCCGAAAGGTCGCTGCCTTCCTGGCTCTGCAGCAGAAAGGGAGGACGGGAGCACCGGAGTTGGACTCGCTGGAGTTCTCAAGCGATCGCCCCTTGGGGCCAAAAGGTTGGGAATTGGTTGGAGGATGACAGAGAGGATTTGGGACTTGAGTTTGTCATGTTTTTTTCACATTCTTTTTTAAAGTTTCTGAGATTCTGGGATTGTTTGAGACTTCCAAAAATGGCTCAAAAGTCAACAAGAATTGGATGAGGATTGTTTGGTACCTCAGTTGGAAAATGACATAATTTTCCGGTTCCCAACTTTTCGAGAAGCCTCGAGACGAGCTGCTTGCTGGTGCTAAGGGATTGAAGACATGTTAAACGAGCTCCGAGACAAGTTCACTGATGAGCGTAGTAAGCTTGAGAAGGAGGAGATGACCCTGCACCATGCGCATCAGAGCCTGATGCAGGAGCATCTTGGTGAAACCAGAAGTCCGAAAAATCAGACCTTTGTCGAGTTCAGAATTTTAAAGACGACAACTCTCTTGAGTCCCAATCAAATGAAGAGGATGGACTATTGGGTGTTCCAGCCTGGTGTGTCCATTGTTCTTGTTGGCTAAACAGTTCTGTCATATTCACTATTGATCACTATTGTGATTTGTGAGATTCCCAATATGTGTAGCACCGTTTCTGGTTTCCAGCACCTTGAAAATTGACCCGCATCCACTACCGCTAAAATTACCATTTAATCCGATGAAATACCACTGAAGATCCATGATTGAATCCCATCATTTTCCAGAAAGTCTCATCAAACATCCCATGAACTTCCAGAAAATCCCATGACAAATCTGCCTACTCCAGTCCTTGACTCAGGTTGACCACCATGATCAGCCAGGCCGAGGCTGAGCAGCAAGACCTGACCCAGCGCAAGGCCTCGGAGCAGCAAGGCCTTGGCGCCAACCGCGCGGGCTTGGCGGATGCCGAGGCGTCGGAGAAGGAGATGAAGACCTACCTGGAGGAGGCGGCTGGGGCCCCCTTGGGGATGATGCTTGGAGTGTAGCATCCCCAATTTTACCAGAAATGGGTGCTGTAATAAATGATCAAAATATGGATGGTTGATGATTGCCTTACTGACAGAGTTGGTTTGGATTGAATCTGAGAACTCAACCCTTCCCAAGTCATGACCATTTTCATGGGTGGTAGCTTCTCATCCCCAAATCGTAGTTGTTTATGGCATCGGGTTTCCCACATTAGATGTCTTTGGATATACCTCTGGCCGCAGGTGACACAGAACTGTGCCAAGAAGGCGAAGGATTTCAAGGCAGGGGTTGGGAAAAAACGGCGAAGGGCAGAGGTGGGATGTTCTGAAACGGTTTCTCGATGTTTTTCTTCGATGATTTTGTGGCCGAATACTGACTCATCATCAAATTCGTAGGGATTTTACCCTTCAATCTTTTTTGAGGTTGCTATACAAGTTATACCCCAGTTTTTGTTGGCTTATACACGCTTTTCCTCCACATTTTTGTGGATTGCAGATTCTGTTTTTGTTGCTGTTGGCCATATTCTCTGATTCCAGTTCAGGAAATCACTCTCTTCTGAGTACATCCCAAAATTGAGGACGCCTCATATTCACCCATTTGTTGGTCCTTTTTGAGGAGCACAGAAGGGCCATCTCAACATTCCAAAATGTTGGTTTCTGAGAGAATCAACAAAAATTGGTATATCGATGATCCTCCCCAATCAATCAACCAGAGTTTATTCACCTGACATTGAACATTGTTCCCTTCCATCAACCCAAAGAAAGCTGACATTTCTGTTGAATCCCAATTTTGGTGAAATTCTGGCTTTTCCGAACCCCGAATCTCCAATTTTCAGTAGTAATGTCCCATTATGTTGGAAAATTATGGTCTGCCAAATCCCCATTCAACCAACAATTAATTAGTCATTTTATCGACCAATCATAATAATGGTTTGTTAATTACATTCCGCTATATAATTGACCCCAATTTTCAACCCCGATTGGGCTAGTTAAATCATCTCAAAACCACCATCGATATTCATCAACAATATCTCAGAAATTCTCGGAATATCTCATTAGCTTTCTATTCATTCATTGCTCAAATGCCAATTCAAATTCCATGAGACCTCAATTCATGCCTGAAAATTGGTAGAATCCCAACAGAATTGGTTCTTTTTATGCTCATGCACCCATACAACCTTCATTTTTTGATTAAAGTAGGATTCACCCAATGCCATAAACCATCCCCAAGTCATCGCCATTTTTGTGGGCTGTAGTTTCCCATCCCCATTTCTGGTAGTTGTTTATGGCAGCCAGGGTGAATCCCACATTGGTCATCCCCAAAATCCCCAACCATTGATCCACCTTGCGCAGGAGCGCCGCAAGCTGCGCGAGGGTGAGCTCAGCGCCATCGACAAAGCCGTGGATCTCTTATCCTCGGAGGAGGTGGGGCGAACCCAAGGACCGCCAAACCGCGGGGGAAGCAGCGGGGGTGACGGGGATCAAAAACACCATGAAAATGGAGGTTTCATGGCATTCAACCAGTGAACATGGAGGTCTAATATGGTTTAATCGGATTTAACATGATTTAACTAAGAAATAATGATATGGTAGCCTGATGTGATTTTTCCCGATTTATGGGGCAATGGAGCTGATGCTATGCCTGCAGGACGCCTGTCCTTGCGCCAGGGCACTGCGCTGGTCTCCCTGCGATTGCCCGGGGATGCTCAACCAGCTCTCCGCGCGGCGGAATATTTGCAGAACCAGGCCGTGAAATTCAACAGCCGTGTGCTGTTTTCGATGGCCACCAGGTTGAGTAGCAACGCGGACCCCATGGCCAGTGTGCGAACGATGTTGAATAACCTCATCACCACCTTGGAAAAGGAGTCCAGCGAGGTGCGATGGTGATCTGGGGACTGCGGTACCTCCAAACAGCGAGAGTCTTACCACTTACAAGCTGGGTGAGTACATGAGTCGTTCGGCCCAAGAAGTGGAGTTTGTGCATGTTCTAAATGGCGGGGTGGTAACCCCACTCATGAAACTTGGAAAGCTGGAAGTTGGTCTCTCTTTTACCATTTTGGACTCCCCTTGAGGAGATGGAGCATCGAGACTGGTGTGAAAACGAGATGTCTGCAAACGAGAAGGCTCGCGAGGATCGCACCTCCAGTGTGGAGACCCTCAAGACGCAGGTCCGGCCAGTTTCATCCCTTCTATCATGGTCCAAGAATCTAACCACTTCCAGCTCATCCACGACTCAAGATTTCGGACATAATTTTCCTCTGTTTTTCAGGGGTTTTGAAGATTGGATGTGCGAATCATCTCATCCCAGGTGGACTCAGCTGAGAGCCTGGTGGCCAAGCTGGGTGCGGAGATCACGGAACTCGAAAGCCAACTCTCGGAGAACCAGGAGAGGCTTAGGGGAGAGAGGTCAGGGATCTCGAAATTTCCAAGGATTTCCAAGGATTTTCCAGATATCTCCAGAGAGTTCCAATTCTCTCAAATTACAGCTACGAACATCGCATTTGAAAGGGTGATTTGATACTGCTTAACACCCACCGGAAGCCCCGTTTTCACCCGCCGCAGGAGAGTTTGGCCAACCAGACCGAGGCGCGCAAGTTGGAGAAGAGCGAGAACGAGAAGACCGTGGCAGATGCCAAGTCTGCTGAGGAGGCCGTGGCCAAGGCGATTGAGGCCGGGGTTAAACCCAAAGGTCCAAAGGTTGCGATGGCAAAAAACCTGATGAATTAAACAAAAATGGGGGGTTTTTAATTTAAGGGTTGACACCAATGCAAATTTGGGGATTGATTGGTCTAAATTTCAACATCTAACCAGCAAAAAGTGTGGCAAACCACCAAGAGACATAGGAAGAAAAGGAATCTCATCACATGAAGAGGTTTGCTTAAACATGGCCAGTCACTTCGGGACGTAGGGGCCTTTGCGATGCGTCTATTCTGAGGTGCTGCGAAACTTCTATGCCAACTCCTTTGTTCAGACTGGTACGATGACTTCGCGCCTTGCAGCGGCTCCAAAGGTTTTCGATGGAGCCTACAGTCCTTCTGGTGGCGATGCAGTCATTGCGATGTTGGAAGTGGTCCAGTCAGATTATTCCAAGCTGGAAACCACCACGGCCTCACAAGAGATGTCGGCGCAGAAGGACTTTGACAATTTGAAGTCTGAAATGGCAATCTTGAAGGTCCAGCAAGAAAAGGACGTGGAACACAAGAAAGCACAGAAGGGAGAGAAGGAGCAGGAGATTGTGGGCAAACATGCAGATCTGCAAAATGCCGACAAGGAGCTTCTAGGTTCTGACTTCAGCAGCTTTTGAAAGATTGTTCATTGTTCGTTGGATTGCAAGTTCTAGGCCCTGGTTGGGTCCAGGTTGTCTCATTTTTTCTTCTATAATCAAAATGTCCTGCATCTTATTGGGAACTGGGCCCTTCATCCAATTCTTTGCAATGATCCCCCAAGCCACAAGCTGTCATCCACAACATCAGGAAGGAGCAGTGCCAAACGCTTGGTGCGAAAACCAGAGTACCCGGTGGAAATGACCCATACCCATCCCATGGGTCATTTCTGCGTCAGAAATTTCACCGGAGTCCCCTTCTACTATGGGGCCAAAAGCCCTTGCCCAAAAATCAATTGCATAGGGGTGAAATAGTGTTTGTCTTAGATTTTTTTGGAACTCAGGGGAAATCCACTTCATTTGTTTAAAGCATTATGGAGATTTGCCACGATTTTCCCCAGATTTCCAGTGAATTTCCCATATCCCCAGATTTCCAGTGGGTTCTCAGGTTGACCGCGGCCATGGAGTACTACGAGCAGCTGAAGGACAGCTGCCTCTCCACCGGCTCCACGGCCATGGAGCGTGCGGCGCGACGCACCGAGGAAATCCAGTCGCTGAAGGAGGCCATGGATCTCCTGGAGACCGGGACGCCCCAGTGACCCCACCCCTGGGACGCCCCAGTGGCCTGCGCTGACCGGTTGGGTCCAAAAAAGGGTGGGGAGCTGGGAGGATTGGGAGTTTGGTTGGATGACTAAGAAAGATGTTTGAGGATGGGGATGGTGACAATGATGGGCTCGAGACTTGGATGGAGATTTCCATTTCCACATGCCAAAAAAACATATGGGGGATGGGTCAAGTTACCGATGCAATTAGCATATTTGGGGGAATAATCATCCAGCTATACCAGCTATTTTGTTGGGTACCGTTTGGGTCCCAGGGTTTGAGCCATAACCATATGCGTCAGATGATTTGGGCGATGCATTCAGATTCTTGTCAGGAACACGAGATCATATTCAGCTTCTTTGACACCGATGGGTGCTGTGCTTAGCGGCGGATGGAAAGGCTTGCGGTTGGTCATTTCCTTTCTTTGGGGTTATAGACCCTGATGCGTGCTTGGATCAGGGTTGTAGAATGTTGATACGCCTCCCATTTTGGGGATGTAAAAACATCCCCTTTTGGATGGTTATTGATAGCGATCCCTCTAATGGTTGGATGATGTTCAAATCAGACATTCCATCTGCCAAGCTGCTCCGTAAACATCAGGAGTGGTTCTGTGTCCCTGACGGAGTTCTATGCAGTTGTAGAGGTGCCAGTGGAAGGGCATTTGAGGAAAGCGTCAATGAGCAAACAACACCAATCTTGCTAGGGAAGTGAGCTTGCGTTCTGCGCATTCGACTTGAAAGGCACAAATCTATGTGGATGGGTCAAAACCTGTGAAATTTGTGAAAACAAACATCCATAGTTTACGTGAAATTACCATAGTTGGGGAAACAAACATCCATCAGCCAGCTATTTTCTTGGGTACCATCCAGGCCATGGCGCCAGTGCGGTGTCTGGCAGATCTACGCAGCAGGCCTGATGGGTTGATATCAAGAAAGGTGTCTGAAAGGGGACAGCAACATGGCATTTTCTAAGGGGGAAAATGATGACATGGGTTGTAATAGGTATATAGGTTAAATGAAGTATTTAAATGGTACCTATCCCTACTAGGGACCTATTTTCAAATGGTAGCATAGGAGTTTTTTGGGTAGCCTATTTTCAGACAAACCCATGTGAGAGACCAAAAAAAATCCCTTGTGCTGGTGAAACAAAGGTGGTTATGAAGCTGATTGGTTCGGTAATGTCAACTGGTTTGGTGAGGATTATGGACTATTCGAATATGGAAACCGTGATGAAGAAGCAGTAGAAGGGAATGACGGAGGAGACAGAGGGTATTGGGTACTGCTCATATGGGTAAATTCCATGTACTTGGTGCTTTGACTTCAACCATCCCAGCTTGGAAGAACGTCCACCAATTTTGGTGATTTCACTTGGAACCATGACCTTGCAGTTTTTTGGTCGTGCAACTTTGAAGAACACTCATGTTGGGATTTTTGTCATAATTGTTTGAAATCCAAATTTCAGTCCCAGAAGAGATATTTTGAGACAGCCATGGCCCAATCGGT
The DNA here is from genome assembly GCA_003297045.1 of Symbiodinium sp. clade C Y103. Taxonomy (NCBI): domain Eukaryota; class Dinophyceae; order Suessiales; family Symbiodiniaceae; genus Cladocopium; species Cladocopium sp. clade C. The sequence goes on along the minus strand of BGPT01001196.1, from coordinate 176,005 downwards.
CCCACTCTTGATACACATAGTGGTTGCTTGAATGATACTGTGCGAGAGCCTCTAGATACTAAGCCCAATCCAATTATATACAAATCTTATCTTCCCATGATATGAATAATATAATATATACCATTAACCTACCAAGGTTTGAAAATTGCAATGAGATTGGATTGGCAGGTGGATCGCCCTTGGCTTCTCTCCGAGCCGGGCAATGGAGACGATGGCCCAAAACTTAGAAACAGAATCTGGTTGAAACTCCGTTGGGTGCGTCGTTTTCTGTTTCAAACCCATGACTCCCCAATTTTGATGTTTTGTTCTGATAGAGAATCATCCAAAATTTGATGGTTTGGCGATAGGTCATCTTGGGATGGATTTGTGAGGCCTTCCTCCGTAGAGCTTTGCATGCCATGGTGGCGCCAATCTGATGAGTCTTTCTTTGCTTCTTCAAACACTTCTGGGATTTTGTTTGGTTAATGGAGAAATATTACTTTATGTCATGCTCTCACTGGTTTAAGCACCCTGGATCAGTTGGATTGGTACGATCCACTTTTTGTTCTTTAAAGCATTCAAATCCCTATTTTCTGCTTAAATTCCTATACTGGTTGCGCCCCGAGGCAGCACGGAATAGTTGGGCCACGAAACGCTACACCTGTCAGCAGTTTGGACAGCTTCTGTGGGGCATCTCAGTGAATGAAACCACTGGGATGATGACAAATGCTTTGCACAAGGTTGTGCCCTCTGGTAAACTAATATAGCTATGGACGACAGCAATTTTTAAGAGGTAAATCATCAAACCAACTGGGCCATCTATACCATCTATACCATAGCTATGCTAGTTTACTGCAGGGTATAGGTTTTTTGATGTTTCATCGACATGAAACCAACCATGAATGGGGATAGAATTGGACTTCACATGACATGGGTGTCTGCAAAAAATGGTGGATTTAGGACTCACATTGCCATTTAATGGAGAACATGGTGATAAACCATAGGATTTTGGAGGAACCTTTTGTCAGACACCTACATATATGCAGTTATATGCAGTTATGAACGTATCTCACATGTACGTCAAACAACCGGGCTTTGGGTTCTGGCATCCAACTCCTGTAACTTGATCGACCTTCGACTCGCCTTCAGGACGAAAGTTGGCGTCTGGGACTGGGAGGAGCATGTCTACATCTTCACAGCCGTGGCCACACCAAATCTGGCTTCCACTGCAGGGGTCTCAAGGGAACCGCTGGGGGGGGGAATGAAGGTGAGAAAGCACTCAGGGAGATCTCAAAAAAGTCAGGTGTCGTATCACACTCGTTAGATTTTGTGGACCCATATAAGTTATGGAGGGGAAGGCAACGGGATTGTTTGATGATGAAGCTGCAGGCGGGAAAGCGTCTGCCACAAATCAGCAGAGACATTGCCACAGTTGTTCACAAGTAACCACTAGGGCCACTAGTGGATTTATCGTGAGCATTATGCTGACAATGCGACACCATCGTTTTATTTATTTATTTGTTCATTTATTTATTTATTTATGTATTTATTCTTTCAATGTTTTTCGCTGTTTCTTCGCAAACAGGTCTTTTGCACCAAATGTTTCTCCTTAGAAATACTGCATGCCACATTTTGCGCGCCTCTGCTGCCACATCTGCAGATCTCTTTGGCCGAGATGCATGCAGCCTTGGCATCTGTGGCTTGGTATAAAACATCCAGGATTCCCCGATCGTGGAGAGATTTTCCACTGTTTTTTGATCTACTGAAGCTACTTCAGCTACATCATCATCATCATCATCATCATCATCATCATCATCATCATCATCAGGATGGTCCAGGGGTGTTTGGCCTGTGGATTAAGAAGCCAAGATGATCAACTTCTTCTAAAAAATGGATGGGTTTTCATTTTTTACATCATCAATAAACCGACTAACCCTGTTTGCAAGTCCAGGCAGGTCCCAATCTTTGGGGTCTTTGGATGACCATTCTGGCGCAACTTGCGAGGTGTCGCCGGTGCTGCTAATTGAGGAGTGGCAGCACAAATTGGAAGCGTTGTTTGGCAGCAGTGATGAGGTGTCGGGTTGGCACCTGGGGATAGGATTTGACCATGAAAGGATTGGGGGTTCAAAATCAATTTCACCATGAAAATGTGGGGACATCGCCATCGAATTTTGGGAAGTCCATATCAAAATTTGGGGAATGAGACATCGAAAACAGGGGATTTGATCCACCAAACATGGGGATGTGGGGATGGGTCAAGCCAGCAATGATTTTTTGCAGGTGGGAACGAACATCCTGACTAGACTATAGTAAAAAGTGGTGTGAACAGGAGTGCTCCAGGTTCCAACTGGTGATTTTTTCAGTGGATTTCTCCTTTTGCTCGGTACGATCCACCGATTCACCCCCAACTTCTTGCAGGGCACGAGCTTAAGAATGATACTCTTAAACATATTTCGTAACCACGGCACATCCTTGTATTTTTGTTGTGTTCAGGACCGTTATGTCGATGCTGCTGTTGATTGTCTTCTCGATTCTTCCAGAAGGTTTCAGCACCTCCTCGACATGACCATAGCATTGATGTGGATCCAGCAATTCACAAGAAGGACCATTTTGAACAAGATTCCTTATTTTTGAAGCGAAATGCTGTCCTGTTCCATTTGAGTTTTTGTTGGTGATTAGACCCACTATATAGTCGGGTATGGGTATTGGATCCATTGTCAATATTGAACCTGTTTTATTTTTGGGACGTTGGCGCTTTCCCTAAGGTCTTTTGGCAGCATGGATGCAGCTTATGACGCGCTTGAGGGTGACTTCAAGGCATGGCAAGGGTGGGGGGGGAAGGCTTTGTGTGCTGGGTCTTGGCAAACATAGATGAGTTCAATGTCACTGGAGGATACAATGGATAGATATAAAACCAGCCCACAGCCAGGTTCAATCCAACAAAACGATCAAACATGGAGATACGACCCCACATTGACGTTTTCCTACCACAGATATATCTAATCTGCTGCTCAATATTGGACACCTATCTTTTCAACTTCCCTTGATTCCATGAAGAACTAGTACTTGGCGCTTCATGTTTGCTACACCCAAGTCATTATTGGTGGATGTGCATCTCTATCCCCTTTTCTTTGTCCATCTCTTCTGTCCTGCAACTATCAACCAAGAGGCCGCTTCCACGGTGCCAATTGGAGCCTGCCACTGATTAAGATTGATAATGTCTGCGCATGACAGATACTTCCTCAACAACCCACACTGTTCACATGACAATCACCTATAAAAATGGATAGCATTCCAATATTTTCCAACTAGCCATGCTTCATCACCAGAGGGCAAGAGGGGGAGCTATTCATCAAACACCCAGAAAGTGGATAGATTCACGATTCCCAATGATTCCAATCATTTCCAAACCTCTACGATTCCCAATGTTGGTGAACTCCCGCATTGACCAGCCATGATGTGTTGCTTCCCATGTCCAGGCACCGCTGGATGTGAACAAGTTTGTGTTGAAGGCTGGCAGCCCAAAGGAGAAGGAGAGCGTTTCATCTGGGAGCCTGCTCTGGATCCACCAAAAAACGATGATCGTTTTAGGGATCTGAAACCATCCATTTGTTTGGGCATATGATTTTTGAGGCCATTCCAAGTTTGGGAAACAAGATACCACGATTTCCGTCCAGGTGATGACACGATGAAACATACACGGGTCGATTTGGTCATTTTGAGTCGAAACCCAGGGAACTTTTACTGGTCAATCCATGTGAGCTACAGCCATTTGACGGCCCAATGAGGATCTTTCATCTTTCTATCGAATTTCAAACGAAGGTACATGAGTTTTGCCAGGGTAGTCGGAAAAAACACTAGATCCTGCTTGTCTCTTTCACCCAGGGTTTCAACTCCGAAGATACCCATGGGGCCACAAGTACCTACAACTGTGGGAACTTGGAGTTGATTGCAATCAGAACCCCATGTGTAAATGTGTGAGCAGCTTTGGGATCAAAACCCGATAGCCAATCCCTCCCCCTGATAGTCACCCCTCCCGGAAACCCTGATCCCAAAATCTGAGGGGAAAGGCATTATGCATTACTCCTAGTTGTATAGATAGCACTACACTCTGTATATAACCCATTTATATTTGGCAATCTTGAGAGTCAATTCTCATTTTTGATTGTTCCCCGCAAAGCGTATGTTTGCCCACCACCAATCTCGCATTTTTTTTGACATGCTCAAATCCCTGCGTAGGGCTAGCGTTTGTTTTCCAACAAACCTTGAAACCCTCAACCGTCAAACCCTAAAAGGCCTAAACCTTCAAACCCTAAATGGTGAAAGCCTACTGTAAAGTCAAAATCGCTGCATATAACCAGCATTTTCGTTGACACGTGCACAATATCGTCTGGTTGTTTTAGTTGGAGGTGGGCGAACGTAGGGTATGGCGCGTGATTTTAAAATCATTGATTTTTACTAGTGGTTGATTCACTTAAATCCCCATTTCTGATGGTTTCATACCACTTTTGCAGCTAAATCATACCCACAGATGGTTAGCCGTTGCCATGAGGCTGGCGAGATGTGGAACATGTCCTCGCACGAAGCAAAGAGGTGGGGGGAACCGGTTGGCGGGGTGCTGGGGGAGGAGGAACTGACCATGGTAGGTTTTATAGTCCGATCCCCAAGAAACCATAGTTTAGTAGGGGATGAAATCAAATATTTTGGGGCCATATAGGGCTGATTAGTATTAGGGGGAAGGGATTACTAATTATATGAACATACAGAATTGAGGTATAATATAGTCACAATATGGTTGTAAAATGGATAGTATGACCATGCTAATTCTTATACTAGTTGTAACTGAGGTACAATATGGTTCTTGCCTATTTAGGACATAAGCATTACATACTAGTTATCTCACTGTATCTGGGCTTTAAACAATGGTCACTATGCGTGGTTTGACATAGTGTCACATTCTGAGTTGTGTGAGCTACAAGTCACATGTTGAGTTGTAGGACCAGTCACCATGTACATCCCATTTGAGTAAGTGGTTTAAAATCGATACATGACCATATGTAAGGGGATATTCGATATATCTGGGGTACAAGATGGTTCTTATCCACTTACCCAGAACAGCACCCCCAAGTACCCAGAACAAAGGCTTTGGAAATCCCTGCCTGGCCCCTGAGATCTGATGAGGCCTCTAAACCAACCGCACTTTTTCCGCTGGTTGCGTGATCCATGGAAGGGGTAACCTTCATTGACCAATCGGTGAATGATGGCAGGTGAGTGATGATATGTATATAAATTATATAAATGATGATGTGAATGGCGGAGCAACGCGGCCCTTTGAAACAACGGCTGTTGGTGCCACCAGCGCGAGGTTCTTCCGTCTTTGCGACTTTGATCTGAAAGAGAGGCTTACAAGGTCCAGCTATTCAACCGGTCCTGCTCCAACCCCTGTTGTGGCGAAGGGAAGCCGTCAAAGAAGTGGGTTTCTTTTCACTTTTTCAGAAGGGCTGTGCACAAGAATGCAAATTTCCCGAAGAATTGGTACGCACACACAGAACACATGAACACTATCATAAAGAGCCCGTATATATTCCTTGTGACTGCTCCAAACCCCAGTTGCCGTTTCTTTTCTTGATCAATTTGATATGGGATAAATGATCAGATCGAATTCTTATGCACCAAAACTTGTCTCTAAACCATGGTTGAAACATTTTTGAGAATATATCCATGACAAACCATGAGTCATAGCAGAGATATGGGCATGTGTCAGAAGCTATATTACCACAGTTTTTTGTGATGAACATCCATAAATCACAGCTCGTTTGGTGTCAACACCAGGGGATTCCATGGTTTTGACCCATAACAGGAGCAAGTTCCACTGGGTCCTGGACCTGGTACGGCCATCCTTGCGCATGGAACAGATCAGGATATCACGCTGCCGGCATGGCCGGCTTCAAAGACCTGGGTTGGTTCGTGATCTCACAGGGATATCATTGATAACTGATATTGGATGAGTAGTTGGGGGGTTGTACTACCATATATTGGGGATAATTTAACCAAGAAGTTATCTTAGATATGGGGTCATTTCCCATAGGGTTCTGACACTTCTGAAAAAGGGGGAGGGGATGAGCTTTTGACCATGAAAAATGGGGTCAGCAACCCAAAATGGAGATTTTAACCCATGTATCATCGATGGGAATGGCTCCAATACGTGCACCGTACCGCATTTTGTTGCGATGAGCGTCCGCAACTACCAACTTTTTGGCGGCTAAACTAGGAAAAGCACGGTTTTGACCCATGCCGAAATCTGCTCAGATGGGTCTTTGAGCAGAAAGGCCCCCGGTTTCACTTCTTTCCTTTCCAAGTTGCAGGGAGAAACTTTTGAGCCTGAAGATTTGGAAAAGACACTCTTCCAACAACAGCACATGACAAACACAGACAGCTTGCTTTTCGATATGCTGTACCGACCTTTCTAGATTCGTTCTCAATTGCAATTCTCCGGTCTGCTCTCATTTGAGACATCACCTTTGGATGAACGCAGCACCATATGTCACTGATTTCTGACACCCCGTCAAAGGGGGTTGGACCATGGACAGTCCATGCCTTCCAAAGCCGGCAATCCCTGGTGCAGGAAGAAGTTGCGGAGCCATTACAGCAAGATGTTGGCAAAGATTCGATCTGTGAACCGCCAGGCAGATGGCGTTTTGTAAATGTTGCAGAGACTTTTCGTTGGTTTTACCGACCATAGGAGACCCAGTAGTGAAAAACTTGGCGATCTGAGCACCTCAGTTGCTCTCCACTTGAACCAGTGCTTCCTGAGATCGACTTTTTAAACTGAGTATTGCTTCATGGACCGTATTTTACTCCCGGCCTTGGCCCTTTCTAACCGTGAGGCGAAGATGGAGGATTTGACGCAGCGAGTTTTGAGTGGTTTCATTCAGCCCCTGACTTGGACTTGTCCGGTTTCACCGAGTGTTTCACTTTCTGGAGCCTCTTGATGCGCAATCCTCAAATGGTGTATCGCACAGCAGATAGCCTGTGTGACTGATGTAGACATTGACGATCATTGACGTGTTTCTCCACTTCAGGTGATTCTAAATTCAGTCGACATGCATGAGTTTGTGTGAATTTGATGGTTGACTATCATATGATCATTTTCCCTATTATTTGATGGCTATACCTAATTTCCAAACCCAGGCCGTCTTAATATGATTTATATCCCATCATATCCCCGTCATATCCCACTTTTCAGACACACCCAAAAAACATATCTAGTCTATTCTAGTCTAAAGGCTTGGTAAAAATGGCTATGAGTCAAAACCCAAGGACCCAAACGGTACCCTAAAATAGCTATATAATGTATGGTTATTCCCCAAAAATGCTAATTTGATAGGTAACTTGACCCAATCCCATAAGGAGGTTTCCTCAAATGCGGGTACCTCTAAATCATCCATTTTCATGGGATTTTCCAGTAGAAACCAAGTATTTTGGGGTACCCATATTTCAGGACCCCCTCATATGATTTCCCCATCATATTCCCATCGCACTTTTGCCCAGGGTCCATGTGGCTTCGATCTGAGGCACAAAGAGCAGCCGACGCGACGTCGGAGCCGGGTGCCTGAGGACTATCAGAGGAGCGATAGCCTGGCCGGGGCTGGAGAAACCGGGATTTCACCAGCGAAAATGGGAGATTTTACCAGCAAAAATGATGGTTTTAGCTGTTTTAACCAGCCAAAATGGGGAATCTTACCATTTCTTTCCTCAAGTTTATGAGGTAACACTTGATTTTCGCCCGGAAATTGGTAGTTTTGATTGGGAGTAGACCCCGCAATGGCAATTTTCATATGGCGAACATGATAGTACAGCATTGATCAGCATTGGATTTTTTTGGGGCAGCCAAATTAATGCGAAATCTGATCGGTTTGAGCTCCAATAACAGTGACGCTTTCTCAAGGAATAATTTCCGCCACAAGCAAACATATCAGAGTTCGAATGTGACATGGGAATTCTGAACATTGGATAATCACATCATCACATCATCACATCATCACATCATCATCATCATCATCATCATCATCATCATCATCATCATCATCATCATCATCATCATCATCATCATCATCATCATCATCACCATCATCATCACCATNTCATCATCATCATCATCATCATCATCATCATCATCATCATCATCATCATCATCATCATCATCATCATCATCATCACCATCATCATCACCATCACCATCACCATCATCATCATCATCATCATCATCATCGTCGTCATCGTCACCATCACCATCACCATCATCACCATCATCATCATCATCATCACCATCATCATCATCATCATCATCATCATCATCATCATCATCATCGTCATCATTGTCATCATCGTCATCATCGTCATCGTCATCATCGTCATCATCGTCACCGTCAGCATCGTCACGATCGTCATGATCGTCATGATCGTCATCGTCATCGCCATCCTCATCACCATCATCATCATCATCATCATCATCATCTCGTAATCCTAATCATAGCATTAGATAATCATTAGAAAACCACACCATATGATATTATAGTTCATAGTCATTATATAGATAATGCCAACCCTGGATTAACAAACCCCTGGGCTGTTTAATTGGGAGGGTACCATTTAAGGATCAGATTACCACCATTAACTCGGAGTACCCCCTTAAGAAATAAACCATGGTTTATTAATCCGGGGTTGACATCAATCATAATAATCACTGGATAATCCCCTGATACCATATGATATGATTACCCAATGATGATCTAATTTGCTGGTAATCATAATCAGTACTGATTTCCTTAGAATATCATAATTTTGGGAACATTGGAAATCTGGTTCATGACAAATCATTGAAAGCATTGAGAATCATCTTTTGTAATCAGGGATTTAGTGGAAATACCATGGGAATCATATCATAATCCTTGGAGAATCCTAATCATAATCATATCCCATGAAATTGCCAGTAAATCCCTGGAGGATGTTCGACGAGTTGCAGCTCACGGAGCAGGAGCTGTTGCGATGGTATGGGGGGTTTGTGAAGCCATGGCCATGGCGGGATAGAACCCAAGTGGAAAGGCCATGTTAGATCATGGGGCCATTTGTGATGGGGAAGATGGGAATTTTGGACGTTGACCAACAATGAAACCATAAAACATGGCGATGGAACCCACGAGAATGGGGATTTGTGCAACTTGCTGTGGATACAACCGACAGAAGGGTGGACTTCAGCAATGCACGTGGGGGTCTTGACCAAAAGACATGAGCACAGATGCGACAGATGGATTCATGGGGATACAAACAAACTTCGCTCCTGCAATGATGGGGATCTGACCGCCAACACCCCTGCGTCCTGAACTTGGGATGTGTCCAAATTGTTATCAGGGTGTACAACAGCAGAGGTGACTTGGCGTTGTGCTACTGGCTTTGATTCGAACAAATTTTCTGATTCCTGATCATGTTTTTTCCCCCCCCATCCGCACATCAAAGGTTTTCCCTATAGATTCTCCATGAACCCCCTGGTGTTGTCACACGTTCCAACAAAGGATCTTTTCTGCCAGGATATGAGCTTGCTCTTCAGCTTGATGGACTGGGAAAACTGGGAAGATGACTCCAACTACTGGGATTGTATCCTGAACCGCTCAACAGCTGGGTGGGAAATTTGGGATGAATTACAGCACCAGGAATTTCATCAGTGGCCAGCGCAGCCTTTCGGGTGCAGGAGTCAAAAGTAATGAGTGGAAACATCAATCTCCAAAGGTGCTCTACCTCACATGCTTTGTCGTGCTCTCGTAAGTTATGAACATTTTCTTGGGCTCAGCCCGGTGGTGTTCTGTGGCATGAGGACCCGCGACATCCAGAGAAGCCCGAACGCAGCTGCTTTTGGCACATGCTCCAGACGTTTGCTCCATCTGTGGTGAGGGGCTTGGGTCAGGAGAGAAATTGTGGTGGAATCCATTCTACCTGGGGGTTGGGTCAAAATTGAAGGCCTAGACTCAATGTTGTTTGTGGTGGTAAACTGGCAAGGCTCCCTATGTTTGGAACCCCACCTGATTCTGCTGCGGGTGCCTTCAGAACACCAAGGTCCTGGAAGACCTTTGTAGTCTTTGTGTCCGCATTTGTGCCACTGTCACCAAAGAGGTTAAGGAGGCTGGACACACATGGGTCGAACTTGAGGCCTGATTGTGATGATTGGTTTTTGTCCGGAAAGCAATCAGTTTGGTAAACTTCTTTTAAAGATGTGATGTGCCCATGAGAATCAGGTTTTAAGTTCAGCATCACTGCCTTGCTTTCTGACCCTTGGTCAGGCGCAGAAACTGCCCCTGTGGCAAGCCAGGTGGGCTTGTCAGGTTGAAGATGGACCACCAGTCTGGGAGTCTTTTCTCAAAAATCCGTTCAGCGGGAACAGTGACCCTAAGAGGGTAAGCGCTTCCCAGCAGTTCAAACCACGAATCAGATCAACACACTCAGACTATTTCTTCTCGAAAGAGTGAGTACTAGTAGCAGAGAAAGGGATAGAGACCAGGGGTAAACTCATCTTGAATCTTGGGAGGCCACAGAGCTAGCTTCTTCATGATAGATCATAGATGATAGATTCATGATCCATACGACCATGGACTTTTCTTCACCTTTTTGGCTCAAAAATATAGGGTGAGTTGGTTCGTTTTGGGGCAGTGCTGAGACTACATGCCCGCATCCACTTTGCAGCCTGCAGGGGCCTCAGATGATCTAGCCACCATTTTGGGGGTTTCTCCGGGGAATATAGAGGAGTGGTTATATAATCATCTATACCCTCATAAATCGATGGTTAATCATCAAGATTTGATGGTGAATGAAGCTCAGGCAGGAAGGTCAGTGTCTGGCTTTCACTCACAGATTCACACGCTTGAAATAGTGAAGGGAAATTTACCCTCCGGAAATGGTGGTTTTTATGGGGAAATCACATATCTACATATCGTGATTTTCCATAGCTATGTTAGTTTACTGGAGTGTAACAGTGTAACTTGCAAAGCTGGCATCACAAGAACACTCTCTTTTTCTTTGTTTGCAATCACAAATGCAGATCGGCTGACAGACAGGAAACTGTTTTGGATTCTTGTGGTGGATTTCCATTACGTTGGCTTGGGCAGCAGTAGGATTGCCATGCGCAAATTATGCATGTGACTTTGGCTTGCCTTCTAAAGCGGTTTCCGGAATCTGTCGCGGCATGTTGTATGCCGTGGCAATTCTTTATCTTGGCGTGATCACAGTATGGATCCCCCCCACAAGTTTCAGCTTATCCCAATAATCCGGGCGCGAGGTGTCATGAGTGCCTCGGGCAGAGTGAAGTCCTTCAATGGCGCGAAGGGCTTTGGTTTCATCGATTGCAACTCGCCAATGAACGCGGCACCAGCTGTCCTAGAACGTGCTTGACGGGAAACATGTGGAAACATCTTGAAACTTTTGGGGCCTTGCGAACTGAGGGGAAACTGGATTCTTGGGCCTTCGTAGGTCGATTCAATCTTGTCATTTGGGTTGATGATCCTAAATGTTGATCTGAGGTGGAACAGGCACAGATGTCTTCATTCACATTAAGGACGAAGCAAGGGGTTGCCATTCCCTGTCCAAATGGACTCTGGACAGAAAATGGCTGAATCACTCTCCCCCCCCTTGAGCTTCATGATCTAATCTTTGGAAATTGCAATGTTCTAAGTGAAGCATTTCTGCTCTGATTTCAATTTCCCGGAGAAGAAAGGATCCGATCAGCATCTCATCCGAGCCCTCTCCCACAGTTTGATTAAGCCACGGCAGCATCACCTGGAATCTTATGAGTTCTAAAGCCTGCACAGCCTGCGCAGGACTGCATAGACGGGAACCAACCGGCAACAGGTGACATCCTTTCGAGCCTCGGCGAAGGATTCATGAAATGATGCCATGACAGATGGCCATCCATCCTGTTGTCGAAGGGAAGCATGTCATGGTTTGTTCAGAAATGTGATGGGGGAAAATGAAGCACCCAGTGGTACTCCCAGACAAAGCCATGTAGAAGTCGCTGAGGTTCGATCTTGAGCCTAGCAAGTCCAAACCCGGGCAGATGCAGGTCGCTGGGAGAGTCTGGGCAGGGGCTAACTGTATGCTGCCAACGGCAAGCAGTCGAAGGAGTCTACGGATGAAAACACTAGGGGTAGGGAATGGTGGGCCGATGCGTCAATTGATGTGACCTCCCGGAGTGTTCACGGTGGGGTGTTTTAGAGGTATCATGTAGATAGTGTACAGGTAGCATTTATTGGCTACTATAATGGTACTGTATGGGCAGCAATAGGTTGTAAATAGATTGTAAGTTTATAGGTAGTACGTGGCTAGCACGTATGTTGTATAGCATATGAGATCTTGACAGTAGCTAGTATATGGCTACTGCAAAGGTACTTCATGGGCACTAACACGTGGTAGATAGATTGATGTAGGGTGCAGCTTACCCCCCTGCATGGAGGTATCATGTAGAGCGTTGATATAGCATATGACAGGTAGTACGTGGCTGGCACGTATGTATAGCAAAGGAGATCTTGACGGATGGTCGTACATGGCCAGGATATATGGCCAGGATACCTCCTATCGGGGGTAGCATGGGGGAGGTTGCCGGCCGCCGGGCGGGATCATATATATAGGTGCGCACATGTATATGCATATACATAAGATCAAGGTTTCCAGGTCTTTCCATCCATCAACCTGGACGAAACCCGCGGGAGCCGCCGCGTGTTTTTGCGAGGCAAAGAATGTGAAGGGTGGCACGGCAGTCAAAGAACAGCCCGGCGGCGATCCGAATCTGGACTGCAAATGGCAAGTACGGATGATATTAGGGGATTCAATGGCGATTTTAGGGGATTCAATGGTGATCTTTTGATGATTTGATGGTGGTTTAATGGTGATTGAATGGTGATTTGATGGAATGACAATAATGGGGAACCTCCATTTAATGAAATTTCAAAGTTTTGTGCAGTGTTCAAAACCCCTGTTGTTTGATACTGTACTTAGTTCAGGGGTTACAGCATCCATCCATGAAGTGGGAAGCCCGTTCTTAGCCAACCAGCATAAAGGCGTGGCAGAGAATTTTGAACACGACTCTTATGGGTTTGGTACCTGAAATTCCAGGAGAACCCCGGAGTCTTTTGATGGTGAATCATCGTTTTCCTGTAACCATGATTAAACATGTGGCTAGTTGATTGGTTAATCCGCTACTTTAGATTTCAATCCCCAATGGTGGATTGCCAGCATTGAAACATGTGAAATCTCCATATTTATGGATGGAAAAAGGATGATAAAAACCATTATTGGTACGTTTCCTTCTGTAATAATCAATTCAGTGATGGACAAGGCTTCCTCAGAGAAGATGAGTTCCTAGCTGCTAGGGAGTTCTTGTTTCGAAGTAGGTAAGGCATTGCAAGCCAGGTTGTAATCTGACAATCGAATTAGATGAGTAGTGGCCAAAAGTACAATGATGGTTGTTTCGTGATTCTCTGGCTGTGAAATTTCCCAACACTTTCCTGATTGAGCCATTATCTTCTGCTTCCAGTATTCACGTTTCTCGGAGGCATTAGGGAATGTTGTTGATAGTAGGTGCAAATTCCTGGGGTTTACCCCAGATCAGACTGGGTTATACCATTTTATACCTATGCTTCTGGACCATTCTGAAGCACTTCGGATCTGGCATCAACTGGACCCTGTCCTGCGCCCAGCCCCGAGGCTTTCACAGGTGAAAAGCCTTTTGGTTGCACGGAGCGGTCTGAGTTGCCAAGTGAGCCCAGTTGAGTCCTTCTGAAAGGTGAAATGATGGGTGATACCAACTGGTTTGAGTTTGAATGAGGATTGATGGTAAGCTGATAAATCTAATGTCATAAACCATCCTGAATTTCACCAGAAATTCGCTGACGCGATCCGCTGAGACCTTGACCGCGAGTTTTCTCGTGGTCGAGTTGAGTTTTTTGGTTGTTCCCGGGGATGGATCAAACAAAACCTATGATGTTGTCTATAAATGGAGGTTTCAGGGGGAAAAAGCAATTGTAAGTGGGGGGGGTATCCATTCTTGCAATTTCTCAGACTATCTTTTTTTGGGATGAAAAACTATAAGAACCATTTTTCATGGTTTCATGATCAACCAATGATGGTTTTATTGCCATACTTTTCACTGCTTAAACCACACTTTTTTGGTGGTTAAACCTGTAAAATACCAACTTTTGGTGGTTAAATCTCAGCTATGTTTCACTGGATTGGTCTAAGGGAAAATCTACAGGAAACCCTGGATTTTCCCATGAAATATAGAGGTTTCCTGTAAATTTTCCCATTAACGAATCCATTGAATGTTGATGTTTTCAAAGCAGGGGATTCGATGATCAACATTCCCTTTTCCAGGCCTTGGCTCCCGCACGGGGCCAGTGAAGACCTTCAACGCGGAGAAAGGACCTGAGTTTCTGGCTTGGGGTGGCGGCAATTGACCAACAACCATGGGCATCAAAAAGTCAAAAATTGCGATTTAACCATCAACAACTATGATTTAACCACCAAAAAAAGGTGATTGACCCACCAAAAATGGTGATTTTAACCCTCCAGCATGGTCATCAAAGCAACAAATATGAGCATTTAGTCAGCAAAAATAGGTCATCTAACTAACACAATCTGGGAGTTCTCCGATTCGAGCAAGACGAACATTTGGGTATGGGTCAAAGTTTGTTCTGCCTTAGCGAAGGATCATTTTTGAGGTGGTGTACCCAAACAATCCCCAGTTTTACCAGAACTGGGTGGTAAACCATCCCCTCAAGAGGGATTTATTCTTGTATGAAACTCCCTGCAATGGAACTCATACTCATGTTATGAAGAGCACATATGCGATGCCGCGCTTGAAATTATTTTGGAGACCTCTTGAAGTGTCAGCCGACGTGAAATCTACCCGACCAATCAAAGAATCCAAGAAAGGATGGCAAATTTCAGATGTCATCACCGCATTAGCAGCTGCTGCTGATTGTTTGTCTAGACTTGGCCAGGATTTGGCTTCATCTCTACCGACGATGGCACTCCTGATGTGTTCCTCCACGTGAAGCAATGCGTGGGGTCCGTCCCCAAGGCCGGTGATATCGTCACCTACGACATCGAGCCATCCATCAACAGACCAGGACAGATGGTGGCCAAAAACGTGCAGGGTGGCACAGGTGGACCAACTGGAACGGGTGGCTACGGAGCCATCAGAAATAGCAGTGACATGTCGCACCTTAGTAGCCCGTATGGGCAGAATGGGATGGGGGGAATGGGCATGTCCCAGATGGGCGACATGAGTGGGATGGGGATGAACCCGCAGATGGGTCAGATGGGTCAGATGGGCCAGGGCCAGATGGGCCAGGGCCAGATGGGCCAAATGGGGCAGATGGGCTGCGGGTGTGGAGGCTGTCAAGGCTGTCAAGGTTGCCAGATGGGCCAGATGGGAGGCTGTGGCTGCGGTGGGTGCGGGGGCTGTGGTGGCTGTGGCGGCTATGGCTGTGGCATGAATGGCTGCGGTGGGTGTGGCTGCATGTCCTCCGACATGAGTGGCTGTGGAGGTTGTCAAGGCGGTTGCGGCGGGTGCATGTCCCAGCCCATGATGGGACAGCCACAGCAGCAGGACGGCCTCGGAGGATGTGGCGGCTATGGTATGTCTCAAGGAATGATGGGACAGCCACAGCAGCAAGACGGCCTCGGAGGATGTGGCGGCTATGGAATGATGGGACAGCCACAACAGCAAGAGGGCCTCGGAGGATGTGGCGGCTATGGCATGTCCCAAGGAATGATGGGACAGCCACAGCAGCAAGACGGCCTCGGAGGATGCGGCGGCTATGCCATGTCCCAAGGAATGATGGGACAGCCGCAGCAGCAAGATGGCCTCGGAGGATGTGCTGCTTGTGGGATGTCTCAACCTTTGATGGGGCAACCACAGCAGCAAGATGGCCTCGGAGGATGTGCTGCTTGCGGGATGTCTCAACCTTTGATGGGGCAACCACAGCAGCAAGACGGCCTCGGAGGATGCGGTGCTTGTGGGATGTCTCAACCAATGATGGGGCAGCCACAGCAGCAAGACGGCCTCGGAGGATGCGGTGCTTGTGGGATGTCTCAACCAATGATGGGGCAGCCACAGCAAGCAATGCCAGACAGCAGTCTTGCGGGTTGTCAAGCAGGGTTTGATGGTGGGTGTGCTGGTGGAATGATGCAACCAGCCGCCATTGGACAAGCACCTGCACCAGATGGAGGGCTTGCAGGATCTGGGGTGCCCCAATGACTGCAGCCTCCGGCCGGTGCTGGCCACCAAAAGCGAGATGAGTACGGTGACGCCGTGAGTCAAGTCAATCCAATGTAATGAGAAATGTCGTGAAACATGTGAAGAAAAGCTGGACATTAAAACGTCCAATGAAGTCCAATGTTGCAATGCTGGAAGAAAAGATGCGAGCACCTCCTGATGCCGTCGGATGTTACTGCTATAGAACAGGTGGACTTCGACACACTAGATAGGTTGGTCATAAGTCATCACTTATGAAATCACCAAGCTGCAACTCGCTGTGCAATCATTCAAACCCCAGTTGTCTGGTACTTTGGCTTTTTGGTATGATCAACAGCAAGGATCGCATCTGGCGTTGGATGTTACTCAGGTCTTGTCCCTTAAGAGTGGATATCAATCAATGATTGACGGACCATCACAAACCCGCAAGAAAACACATCAAGGAATCATCGAAACTCATTAGAATCATTAGAGCTTATCAAAATCATCAAAAGTCATTTGAACATCAAAAAGTTTGGCCTCAGGGGTGGATCTGTACGGATTCCTGGAAAATCTCCAGGGTCTCAAGCATCGTGGAGGCAACTGGGCTTGGCCCGAAACTTCACCAAAGAGTTGAAGGTATGGCATGGGGCCTCAGGAATGGTGGGGAGAAACACCACAGAAACGAGGAGCGCAGGTTGGTGGTCTTGTTTTTTTCCTGATTTCCCACCGCGGGGGGATGATGATCCCCAATGACAATTATTCTTGGGATGGGTTGAAACCACCAATCAGATCGGATGTGAGCTTTCCAACACTTGTGTCCAAAATACCCACAGTTTGCAGGTTGGCACTGAGTAGGTGCCAACCGTCTCACTTGAGGTCTCCCCTCATTCTTGAACCATTCCGTGTGGAAAGAGCTCAAAAATTGATGGCCTTTCGGGTTTCTCTGGAGGGTTTAAGATTTGATAAACATTCAACAACGTCCCCAGGCCCCAGGCCTAGCGATGATCAGGTCAGATGTGTTTGACGGCAGCAAAGTCTTTGATGTTTTCGCTGGCCTAGTGCTGGGATTCTCACGTTGGGACGCGATCGGAGTTGCTGATGGGAGCCACCATTGCAGCCAGAGTTGAAGTCGGATTTGAAGCCCCGGCCAAGTAGCGGTTGGTTGGGTTCTTTCAGCGTTTTGGCGTTTTGTTACTTGTTGATGGAAACCTGCTTTCCACTTGCCTTCAATTGAAAATGAAGAATCACTACTTGATGAGCATGTGCTGCAGTAGAAACAGCAGAACACAAGAATTGGACAGCTGGTGGACTTGGGGGGGATTGTACCAGAACCTTTATGATCCTTTATGTACATCATTGAAGTCTGAGATGCACCCCAAAACCGCCCGTTTCAGGCCTGGCCAAGCCGCTAAGGCGGCGGGAGCACGACGGGAGGCGTGTGGCGAACGGGGGGTTGGGGGTCGGATGTGATCGCGACAATGGGGGAGATGAGCCGCCAACAAGGGGGGTTAGCAAACAAAGGTGAGGATTTGAGTAGATAACCAAGAAAGATGGGAAACATTTACATATGATAGAGCCAACTTTGCGTTTTGAGCAAGAAAACATGTTTTTTTTTTTTCAAAGTCTAAGAACAGTGAGGAGTTGCGCGACAAGCATGGAGTAGAACCATGAATGATATATATATACATGGATGTAATCATAAGAGGATATAACTGCAATGATGGAGGCGCTGGTAGTGGTGGGTAATGAACCATTGCAAGTTGCAAACAACAAAGGATCATCAAGTGGATTATGTCCAAAGATGGCGAAGGGTCAAAGCCAACATGCTTTCCCCCTACTCAGAACGCTTTAAGATATCTTAAGTGTGTACCAAGAATTTCGGGAGAGCCCAATTCTAGCATTATTTGCTGTTAGAGCTGGGTAGCTGGCTTGGTGTGGAACACTCTTTGCGGTTTCTGCTCTCCTGTGGGCCTGGCCCGGGTAAATGGGACCACCGATGGACCTGCAATCTTTGTTATCCTAAGTTAATTCTAAGTAACAAATTTGTTCTAAAGCATCCCGTTTTGGGGTCAATCATTTTGAGACACGGCCTTCATCAGAGCCTTGTCTTGGTCATCATCAAGCACCTCCAAACTCCAGCTGCATGACTTGTGCTTTTGCGGGACTCGAATTTGTTGCGGCGCTTTTTGAGGCCACCTTGATAGTCCTGCACTCAGACCTGCGATAAAACGCGTCAAGAAGATGTTGGATGATGCAGAAGAGGTGCCACTTACCAAGAGTGGACTACGCAGTCGTTGAGGCGCAAAAGGCGATTGACACACAGCTTCCGGAATATAAGATGTTATCTTAGTGGGCATCCTTGATCTTGTTGCAATCTTGTGATGATGTGTTGCCTGACAAGTGTCGACTAGTTTTGATCGTTTCACCACATTGCTCAGTGTAAACAGCCCTTGCCCCCGTCCTAGATGTTTCGAACGGGCCTTACTTCTGACCCTTAACTCCCGATGTTTCGTGCTTGTTTCGCTGAGGCACCACTGGCAGCTCTCTCCTGCAGTGCAACAGGCCGGAAACCTGATTGTGAGAGGAGGAGGAATATCTTTCCACCAAAGTCACCGCCAAGCTTAACAAGCTCCTTTGCCCTCTTCAAACCAACTTGTGGCACGACATAACATGGCTTGACCGAGGAAAACATAACACGTTGAAACACAAGATCAGCTAAATGCCCCCGACAAAATCAACCAATGCACCAGTTTACCAATCACATCACCCCGAAGAAATCGCGGAAGCACCCGAAGAAAGGCAACAAGAAACAGACTCTACAGAACCAACAGAACTACTAACTAACTATCCACAACCACATCAACCACCAACAAAAGAATCTAACAAAAGAATCTTTGAAAGTCCCTGCCAGGCGCGACCTTCCTGGAAAGCTCCAGACTCACACGACTTAGTGAGGCGCAACTGAACCAGGCCAGTTTCGGGCACCCCCAAATGGCACCGAGACGGTTTATGGCACTTGGTTTACCAAACATTAGGAGAGAGTGGGATGTAATTTATGTTTGCAAGGATACGTGTACGTTAACAAAGCACAAGTGGTGAGTTGACGACATGACCTGTGTTGAAAAAGTGGGGGGATAGGACCACTGAACCTGACAGCTGCTGCAAGGTGCTCCACGAACTCTTCTATGAAAGAACTGAAGTTCAGGCCCATGCCCTGGTGTTTTGGAGTCGTTGGAGATCTTTGGAGATCTTTGTAGATCTTTGGAGATCTTTGGATTGTGGGGAGGATGGGAGGATGAAAAGTTGAAACATTCTCTGAACACTTGGAATTACTTAGGGGGTCGTTCTAAACCCCCTTCAAGCAAATTTAGTGGAGGCGTTACTTTGGTGATTCTGTAGGGCAAAAACACATGATTTTTCCAGGGAAGGCGCAAGAAGGCGCAAGGGCGAGCGCAAGGTTGTATAACTATAGATATATAAGTGCCTACTTTCTTTTGCTTTTGTTTCTTTTCTTTTCCTTTCTTCTTTCGTTTTACTACCACCACTACCACTACCACTACCACTACCACTACCACTACCACTACCACTACCACTACCACTACCACTACCACTACCACTACCACTACCACTACNCTACTACTACTACTACTACTACTACTACTACTACTACTACTACTACTACTACTACTACTACTACCTACTACCTACTACCTACTACCTACTACCTACTACTACTACTACTACTACTACTACTACTACTACTACCTACTACCTACTACCTACTACCTACTACCTACTACTACTACTACTACTACTACTACTACTACTACTACTACTACTACTACTACTACTACTGAAATCACATAGCTGATGGTCATTGCTTTGTTACATAAATAGTTTTGGGTTTACATTCCCTTTCCAGACAAGCACCATTCTAATTGTGGCAGCAATTCAGAAAAGGAGGAAATAAATGCCTACAAATGAAGACCTTATCTATTGCAAACGTCACGCGAGCCACACATGCCTCATGAAATGCGAAAAAAAACTAAATTAGCATTCGGATATGATTTTGCGCTAAAACCATGGAAGGCGCAAGAAGGCGCAAGGGCGAGCGCAAGATGGGTAAAGTAACGCAAGAAACTACTTAGGTTTAGCAAAAATCCCTACTATAATTTAGAGTCCATCCGATTCGAGGACGCAGTTCACAGTTCCAGAATGGTCTATTTTCATGTGGGGCGTGGAATTGTGTGCTTACGTACCCTTTCTCAGAAATCAAGACGGGTTCTTCAAATGGGGGATCCCGACGATGGGTTTCAATACTAAAATGGTTTAATTTTGGATGATTTGGGGTACCACCATTTTAGGAAAGTGCCAAATATTGGAAGACCCTGCATATTTGATTTCTCAACACCTGGGACCTATCACCTGGTTGTTATGTTCCACCAGGACACCTAACCGACAAATCCAGGTGAAAGCATCGGTTCTCTTCGAGCTCATTGAAGACTCACAGGGCGAACGCCATGCGCGGCTTGGCTGCAGGGATGCAGGGATGGTGAGGGTAGCCTATGGCATAGCTGGGATTTATGGATGTTCATCCCTCCAAACCCCAAATGTGGTGATAATTGGTGTTGATCCATCCCCATATCATCTTGGTGAGGCTGTGAACTGTTGAACTTCACTGGAACTGCCGCCGCTAACTGAAGAGGAACCCAGGTTTTCACCGGAAGTTCAGTGATACCAAGGCCAAGGGGTCTTTCGATCTCAGAGCCTGGGGGCCAAGCCGTTGATCAGTGGAATGGGTCACGTTTTTTCACCCACACCAAGCCACATTCTTTTTTTTTGGGTGGG
This sequence comes from Symbiodinium sp. clade C Y103, assembly GCA_003297045.1. Lineage (NCBI taxonomy): Eukaryota > Dinophyceae > Suessiales > Symbiodiniaceae > Cladocopium > Cladocopium sp. clade C. Next base: position 154,896 of record BGPT01001196.1, on the reverse strand, counting down.
GAGAAGGTGGATTTTTTTGGATATGAATTGACTTTTTCATATTTCTGCTTTTGACACCCAAGGGTCGACCCCATGATTTGATGCGCAAGCCATGGCTAGATACCCAAGTTTGACCCTGATGTTGGTTCCCCAAGTTTGACCCGCTGGTTGGATGCCCAAGATGCAGCCTTTCTTTAAAGTAGGATTTCTGCCCAAGTTTTATACCAACCTGCACCCAAAATGGCAAAAAAATCGAATCTTAGACTGAAATCTAGATCCAAACTCGTTTACCAATGAAGAAGAAAGATGAATGGTTCCTCTTAGACCTCCAAAATTGGGATCATTTGATTCGAACAGACACAGTAGTCATTGTGGTCGTCATTTGACATAATTCTGACATACTACCAATGGTTCCTCTTTGAACATCGTTTGGGCCCCCAGTTGTTGAGGTTCTTAGCGGCTGTCGGGTCGATGGGCTCCACCGATGGGCCTCCAGTGGACACCTCGCCTGGGGTCTCAGAATGCCCCAGCAACCGGCAGCCTGAAGACCCGATTTTACATTTTCTTTTGCGGTATCAGACTTATCAGAGATCAGACTCTTCCCCAACACTTTTACAGATGAGATCGTGGCCACATATTTGGCAACCACTGCCCTGAGATTGGTCGCTCTTGGGATATCCCAAGCCACCAGAAGGCCAATGTGTAGGTTCACCCTTGTACATAGGGACAAAGCACTGGGCAGCCGCAATTCTGCTAGATTGAGGAGATTCACAGCCGTTGGAAGGTGATGATTCTATTGGGGTTACCTGCTTGACATCTTGACATCTTGACTCAGAAAGGTCAAAGTCCAAATTTGAAGATTCATAGTTTCATTTGCGCATGATCCCCATTTGAATCATCCGGAGTGGCTCAACGCAGCAGGGTGTTTTTATTCTGGGGTCTCCGGGCTCCGCCCATGTTCTCCACGCTGCTTCTGAGCTCCGTTGCCTCTGGGATTCCCAGGGCACATGTCCAGCCGAGCCGCGCATTGGCAGATGCTACCCTCAACATGGGGCTCACCTCCGTTCGCTTCAAGCAGGCTGGGGCAGATTTTCAGATGTGAAATGGGTGAATTCATGGGAGTTACTACCCGAATTCAAAGGGACCATTTGCATCCATTTGCCGGAAACCACTTTTTCAAGTAGCACCTAGAGTATATTTTTTTCTGTCAACGGCAAATCGGATAGACCCAATCAAATCATGATCGCACGAAGCTACCAAACGGGTTTGTCTGAAATAGGGTGTCCTCAAATTTGCTGGTTAATCATCATTTTTCCTTTGCCACATCTTTGCACAAAGCAACAAAAACACATTGTCGATTAAAAGTATATCATAGAATATTCCCAAACTTCTATTTTTTGTCAGACCTTGGAGGATTTTTGAGGTCATCCTCCAAATTTTGGGCCCAAATCCTGCATTTTTCTTGGGAAAACTCCCAAAATCAGCCCTTCTTTCGGGTGGCGAATCTTCCACGTGGAGGACATTCTGGACCTCTTCCGCGCCGACCGATTCGCCGCGAGCACCGCCCTGGATATCGGCACGGGCCACGGCTCCACGGCCGCGGCCCTGGCGGTGAATTTTGGGATCGTCTTGGCCACGGAGACGCATTGGGATCTGGATCGCTTGGGGGGGCAACTGGGCTGACTCCGGGTGGCTAAAACGGGGATGACAGGACTGGACCCATGGGGATGTTTCATGCTGTTTGGGGGAATATGGGATTTTAATGGATTTAATGAAACCATCAATGATTCATCAATAGCTCATCAATAGCATCAAAGGAAAACAATAACTGCGAAAGAATGGGTGGGAATTTCACAAGGCAAAATCCGGGCATTCAATCAACAGAGATGGGAATTTCACCGATGGAAATGGGGATCTAAGAGTCAAAACGGGCACATGCACATGGACAAAGGTCAAAATCTATGATGTTCCGATTAATATCCGTAACTACCACCAATTTTGATGTCAACTACATGGTACCTGGATTTTGATACATAGACCCATGGGTACCTTGAGGGTGGAAAGTAAAGGCCCAACAAAAACACGGATGGACTTGTCTTCCTTAGTAGTCAAACATCCATTTTGTTGGGTCCCAGTTACGGGAATTGTTGCCCGATGTCCAGTACGAACTGTCTACGACTGTTGTGCACCGAAGTTCGACCCATACACTGAATACATGTATGTCATAATTCGTCGACCAATCATAGATATACTGAAGCAAAGGAGTAAGTGCCAAAGTGTTCACTTCGACTTCTGACTTTCAATCACGATCGTGATTGCCTTCTTTATCTATAAAGACTATTTGTTTGCGAGCCTGCTCGAACCTTGCCTCTCAACTGAGGTTTATCCTAGACAGAAGCAAACTGCTGCGCGGTGATGGAAGGTCCTTGAACAACATCGTGAGTATTCACCTGGATGCATCTACGCCGTATAGTTTTGGTATTTTCGCCACCCAAAACATCAGCGCTTGCGTTATCGATGCCCAGCACGACTTTGAACACATTTGTCGAGAGACCTTCGCGGTGCTACGACAAATCCCTTGCTGCGTGGAAACCATTGTGTACCATGATTACTGCAACTCAGGCTTTGCCAGTTCCACGAGTTCAGCAACGCTGATTTCCCACATTTTGAAGGGCCTTGGGGGGTATCCCAGCTATAGGAAGTGGTACCATGTAAATGGCAGGTGACTTCATAGCCATGGTATAAGCCAGTGGTATATGATCAGATCAATGGTTCATTCATGATGATTTCTATAGTCTCAATTCGCCACACAACTGATCAGCTGCAACTGAGGTGATGCAGCCGTGTTCCAGGCCGTTCAGTACTTTGTCTTGGCCGGGCTTCTGGCCTTCCGCCGCTCAGCGAATGATGGGAGGCTGCATAGGTGGAAAAATACAACGTTCTGTGAGCTGGTTTGATGGCCAATACCATTGCTACTATCGTTTGTGTGGGTTATGACCTACAAGTCATAGTATTTTTTAGTTACCCAATTACTAGGGTTATGACTATGGCTATGACTAAAGCTATGGCTATGACTGTAGCCATGACTGTACTTATGACAAACTGTAAGTAGAATTGTGATTTATGACATGATGATGATGATGATGATGATGATGATGATGATGAGGATGATGATGATGATGATGATGATGATGATGATGATGATGATGATGACGCGGCTTTCTTTGGAGGTTGAGTAGCTGCAACCCTGGGCAAAATTGGTGCAAGGGGCAGATGCCACCCATGGTTCGTCTGAAACAAATATAATGTTTTCTGACATTGCTATGTGGGTCTGAAAAATCAAGGATCGATTGACACTGAAGGCCCAAAACGATCTTTCAGACCCTTGCGCATATTCCAATATTCCAAAGGTACTGGATATTGTTGCCGAATTTTCTCCTGATATCTCCATTGTATCCCTATTTGGCCTGGTGAAATCCCAATTTTTCATTCCTTAAGAAGGGGTGGGAGTGCTTGCTGGACAGGTACCAGCATCGGCACACCCAACTGGGATCCAGTCTGGTGTCGCGATGGACGTCCGGAGGGTGCGGCCATGCGGGTTCTACGCCACAGCGAGGGCTTTCATGACAGGTTGGAAGCCCTGTATCAGTGGCTAGGCTTGCCACCAGCAAGAAGTGGGGATACGCTGCTCCTTTGCTACTCTAAGGTGGCAATAGAGAATCCCCTTTATGGTCATTTAGAATCATTTATATGTATATATATATATAGACATCAATATGGATCCATGTTTTTCCTAGCAATCATTTTTTCCATTGCCATGTATTATAGTATAGGTCAAAATGTCAGGGCCTGATGATCACAGAGGGTAAACAAAGCAAGTTCGGGGACCCAATTTGGACCCACACTCACATCCAGCGGATGTGTTTGAAGGATGGATTGTTTGTGTTTGGTTTTGTTTGCTTTGATGATGCCACAAGCGATGCTTCCACCATCACCACATCTTTTTCTTGGATATCTCCGTGAGGGTGGATTTTGAGTTCCCGCGCCCAAAGTTCCTCCTCAGAGGGAACTTTTCAGTCAATCGTCCAGGATTGTTTCGTGATTGTAGTACAAATGTCATGTTTTCTTGTCCTTATCCAAGTTGTTTCTCAAAAACAGCCTCCATCCCCGAAACGCGTGGGCTTCTGACAAAACACTTCATGGCTTCACCGAGGCATTTCGTGTCACCGATCCGCTTGGCAGATCCATTGACGCAGGGCTTCCAGGTGAAGGAACGGCTCAATGGCACCACGTGGCTTCTGCTGCACACTGCACAGAAACAACTCAGCCTGCTGCACTTGGCTTTTCATCCAGCTGCTTCGTCGCTGGTGACGCCAGTTTTGTTGCCGACACGGTCAGGCTGGAGTCTGGAGGTTTGTGAAAGAACCATCGGGGTTCTTTCGGAGCCAAAAACACAGTGTATTTCTGCTAGTCTTGGCTATATGTCCTCATTTCTATCAAACAGTATCAATTGGAATGGGAGCAGCTGCTGATTCTGGGTTCATCTCCAAATGGGGGAGGCAAACCCTGCTGAGAGGTGAAGACTGGAAGCTTGAGGCAGTGCTTTCATTGGGCAGTGCGAGGGTTCATGACAAGCCCAGTCACCGGAATTTGCTGCTCGTCGTCATACCAATTTCGGATGACCCCGAGTGACTTGGGTCTTGTTCAGCACTGTTTGGCTATGTGTATATCACTGTCAAACTCTGTGTCTGTGCTGGATTTCTGAGAGTAATTTGCTTCCCAGTGTTTGGGGCTTGCACGGGCTTTGATGCTATTCTCAATGATGTATAATATGATATATTGTGTCTAAATTTGATGCAATTCTAGATTATCAAATATGTATTGTTGCTTTGCATTTCAGCTTCCCTTACATATTTAAAGTACACATTACAAACATATACAAGCTCTATATTCTTCCAAAATTATTGAACTATTTATTTGCACAGAAGGGGCGACCCCCTCCCTACCAGACCTTTGACTCCTGGGATTTCCGTCTCCTCGTGAGTTGCGAGGTCTTTCGCTTGGGCTGAGCTGGATCGGGACTTTGGCTTGATGCATTTGCGCATCGAAAGGGGCGGAGAGGCCTGGGAATCTCGGCGGTGAGCTCTAAAATCGTGCAGAAAACAACTCCAGTGGCTTAAAATCGCATCTTTTTCTGCAAGGTTGAGATGCCAAATTTTTGGGGTATACCCAATTTTCAGACAAACCCAAGGTATGTTTTTATCCAAAGTATTATTTTCAACCATAGTGGAAAAACATTGGAAGATAAATCTCAAATGACTTTAATACCATTCTTTGGGATGGCTCAACCCAGGAATGCATTGGTTTCCAGCAGGAGGGCTGGAGTATGGAGCTGCAAAAAATCATGGACAACTTCCTACACATCGATGCGTCGCTGAATCGTGCTGCAGGTGGATCTTTCTTTCAGCTCAAGGATGGTGTAGAGCCTCTGGAGACTTCAAGGTTGGATGATGGATGAAAAGCTTTTGGAGAAGCTGCGATGTGAAAAGAATGGCCCACCTTATGAGGCACGTGGTTCTCATCTGCAGCAGATATTCGTGGATTGCACTCTTTATCCTGGAGACTACAGCAAGCAATCATTGGAGAAGACACAAGCTTTTCCCTGTGCGGTGACATCGCAACTGAAGGGTCACTTGTCACTGGCAATTTCTGGCAGCGAGTACCAAGTTTCAGGCATGACAGTCAGTCCCGAGCTTCGCCCCTCAACTAAGCTTCTTGACAAGTGATCTCCCACTTCATGAAGTAGCGGCTGTGAACGATTCCCAGCAGGCTGGTGCGCAATACAAGCTATGCAATGCTATCCTATTATGCAGCTCCAGAGGCTGGGGAACAAGGACCGATTTGTCGCATAAGTTTATACTATACATTTGTTTTGTTCTTAACATTCGTCGGCAGTTGTATTACGGAACATCATAAGTTTTTTTTATTCATATTTGATTTTATTCTGATGGATGGTGATACCAATTATTTTGATTAATACCATGATTAAACCATTGCTTTGACCCATGATTTTGAATGATGCAAGGATCAACACCTCGAAGGATCAGAGCGCCACTTTACGCTTGATCGTGCTTGGATATGGGTAGAAAAGGGCGATTCGATCACCGGTCGGCTCATAAGACTTACAGCAAGGCGCATGTGAGTAATCCATTATGTAGGTCGATTTAGGTATCTATATCTATATCTATATCTATATCTACATTTGAAAGCATCCACGCTGGTCTATGCTTGTGTTTACATCCCAGTCCCATTCCCATCTAAGCCAAACAGTGTCAAGCCAAGGCCCGAAGGCCGCGAGGCAAGGGCTCAGATGGAGGCACGATCCCAGCCCGGGGGCTCGACGGTGAGCTAAGCTTCATGCCTGGTGATGGTGAAACGTGGGATGATGTGAGGATGGTAACCAACAACAAACATTTGGGATAGACAGCAAAAATGATGCTTGAGGGGTTAGTTGTTGGATTATGGTAAGTGGTTTGAACGCGGCTTTGAAGCTACCCTCGGAAAAGTACCATCGAATGGAATATACAGATGGTGAATTTGATTGCCAGATTGCATGACCATAAAGGGATCTAATGGGTTGACCCAGGTTCGAACCCTTCACGAGCTATGCAGTGGACCTGCGCAGCGCAGTGTGGCTGCCAAAAGGGGGAGGGCACACATGATAGCAGAGATATCTTGGCTTTTGAGAAGCACTCACAGAGCCAAAGTTTAGTCATAGGTTGGATCATTTTCAACCAGCATGATGATTTCTTCGCCAACGTTCTGAGGCATCAGATTAGTGCGGTAAACTTACAATGCCATACGCCTGCCATGTGACCTGTGACCAACTTGGCAGGTTCGGCAAAAGGTGAGCACGACGGTTCTGCCCAAAAGTCTGGTGACTGGCAACAGTTCAGAGCTCGAGACTCAGCTGCTACTTGGGCCTGTCTGATGGGGCATTAACCTCTTTCGATTTGGAAAATGATGGTGAATCACTGGCCGCATACACTTACAAAAGTGAGCCAAGGGTGTGGGATTGGAACTTGCCCCACATCCGTATTTCCCCTTGTAGCAAGTGGCCAAATAACTGTATGGATTAAACTTAGGCACCCCAAAAGCTGGATGCTTGGTCCCAAAAAATGAGTACCAAGTGGCGATTACAGATCATCCATGACGACATTTCCCCAAATCATCTTTTTGTAGTGGCTTGATCCAAAAAATCCAAAGTGGATGGATCTTTTTCTCGTGACCTGACATGAAACCAGCTCGCTGCAGTGGTCTCAACATAGGCCCTTGAGCTATGTGAATCTCAGCAGTGTGGTGGAGGCGAGTCTATCCCGACCTTGGCACCCTGGGCTGGGTGGGGCTCCAATAAAATTGGCTGGTTGAGAATGCGACTTTCTACACGATCATCAGCCCAACATTTATCTATTGGAGAAAGTTTGTGGGCTGGGTCAGTACCTATCGATCTGTCGGGGAAACACATCCATAAATGCCAGCTAACTTGAAAACCAAGCGATTCCAGGGTTTGACCCATCCCCTTTTACTTAAAGGTTCCTAGAACCTGTGAGGTCCACCAAGTTGTGCAAGATCGCTGTGCCTGACAGCAGGTTCCAGAGAAAAAAGAAGAAGAAGATGGAGAGAAGCTCCGCACCTGGGAGGCTTGGAAAGGACTTTGATGTGGGTAGTTCTCTCGGAATTGGGGGACAACTCCGCTCTTGATACATGATGAAGCACTCATCAATCGGGGTACGTTCTCAGCACAAGCTACGATATTTGGATCTTCATAGCAAGAGTAAGAACATCTTCTCCCAGCTTGGAACCTCTCTGTATGCAATGTTAATCTAAAACCTTTGGTGACCTAGGACATATGTTACACGATGCAAACTAAGGACGGGCCATTTCGACATTGACACCGGTTTATCACAACCCCTGGAATCAGATGTGTGTAAATTGGGTATGGGCCAAAAAATCCTTCATGGCCCCCCGAAGAATCTCTGGTTTAGCATTCAGCAAAACCAATTTTATGGGTCCGTTCGTTTTCCTCGCCCCTGCCAGCGTTGTATGACTTCGAAAAGCGCTGCAAGCGCCTGGAGGTCAGGCACCAAAAGCTGGAAACCGTGAAGTTGGTGAAGGTTGGGATCTCGGAAGGGTTTTGATCACAAAAATGAACAGGGCTTAGATTTGCGCTGGTTCATTGGTTCATTCCTTCATTCCACCAGAGTTTCCGTGTTTTTTTTGCCTCACTGTTAGTAGGGGGAAGATTGAGCAAGGGCAGCTGGTGCTTTCTTTAATGGGTGAGAGTTGTTTCTTTAGAACTGCCACAGCCAGCTTGTCAATTCTGTGAGAACAGATGTGACTCTTCGGTAAAGAATTGACTGCTTGAGTGAAAGATGCATAGCGCCGCACATATGTCATACTTGCATGTCCAAATTGTAGCAGAACTATTGAAGTACCACATGGTGAATCCCAATTTACACGATTTTATAGGGTTGGCTCACTGCTCAGGACAGTGAGCCGAGTTGCTGACCTTTACAAAGCGATTTACTGGGTTGCCACAAGTTCCATTTGAACACTTTTGTGATTCTGCTGACCTTTCCCCAATTTTCGATGCTTGAGCAAAACTAAGATATCAGGAAATATCAGGGTCTCATATCTCAGGCATTCCCGAGAAAAGTCAAGTTGGGGATGCCCCAAAAACCTCCAGAAACCAGGTGAAAGTCGCCATCGGCCAGGACCAAGCTTTGAGGGAGATGCTGGAGCGTGAAGTCTGCATGGAGGCCATTGGACATTGGGACATTGGGACTGATGGTTGCAGACAGTTCATGGTGGTTTTTAGGGATCTAAACTCTCACCTTTCTAAACAAATCTAAGCTGATCAATACCATCTCTGGCGGGGATGAACATCCATCAATCCAAGCCATTTTGATGTGAAAACCAGGGTGCCTTCCATGTTTTTTTTTTTCAGACCAAGTTCGCCACCAAGGACACGCCTGTGACTTCCTCGGTTGCCGGAGCTCCAGTTGCGCTCGTGGTGAAGCGTCAGGACCTTGGGATGGAGATCGCCACTTTTTTTTTTGGAAACTTGGGTCAGTTGACCTCTCCATTTTTACCCAGTTTGGGTCACATTGCCACCGTGAGAGTAGATGGACATCGCATGGTGCCAAGGTCAACCGGGAGCTGCGGAATTCGAGTGGGGGATCCCAGTTGGAGATTTCTCCGCTTGGCGTGGCTGGGCTGTTGGATATATAGCTGAGAAGCCATTTTTAGTAGGTCTGGAATGGTCTGGAATTTGCAAGACTCTTGGAGCAAAAGAGTGACTTCTGAAAATGGTTCACTGCACCAAATCAATCGAGTCTCAGTCTGATTGACCTTCTCAGTTTGATTTCTTGCTCCGATTCGTCGTAGCTTCCAGGTCTTTTTATCACCACATGGAGGAGACCGGCAGATAGGGCATGGAGTAGCGAGAGCCGTCAGCACAAAGAAGCCCAACAGATCTTTCAAGAAGTGTTTGCTGGATGCGAGGGGTCGCTAAAGCTGCAGCTGACTGCACATCTCATCCTGGCATTGCAGTAGCGTCCCATACTAATTTGCTGATGATTGTCTGTTGGGTTGTGATTTATGATCCTTTCCCTTTGATACTATATACCACCCATATGGGACGGCAATTCATGAATAGATCCAATACTAAACCATGGGGTCTAGGGGGTATTTCATATCAGGAGAACGGGATCACAATGAATTGTCCTCCCTTATAGGGGATGCGATCACGATGGATGCTTGGAATCTGATCAGTTCATCTCCTCCACCTTTTCACAGGATGATCATGTCGTGCATCTCAACTTTGATCCAGCTTGGATCCATGCCCATCCAACACTGCAATGTTTTTCCCCACTATGCAAGCAATACCAAACTAGTTTATGGTTATTTCATGGTGATTTATGGTTGATGCTTTTTGTTTTCCCCATCTTGGGGATAGTGATTATCCCATATTATGCCCTTGATATCTGAATGAATCCTGGTCACCACCCACTGACCCACTCAAACCATCAGTTCATGATTGGTTGAGCAGTGGGGATGCTACATCTGGCACCAGGAGACCACTCAGTATGTCCCGGACGAGGACTTGGTGGATCGCATGCGCGGCTACTTCCGCGACGCCGGTGGAGTGGTCGAGACGCAAACTGCCCCCCGGCCTGGGGGATATCACAAGCCCACGGGGGGGCCTATACATGGAAGGAGCATTCATTCTGACGATGTTCCATAGATACGAATACCAGTTCAACAGGGACGTTGGGTTTACTTTTTTTTTCTGACGGAAGACGTGTTGGTTGGCGGTACACTCTTGCCCAATCAGCAGTTCACAAAAAAAAGCCCGCTCCTATCCGACCCAAGCTCTTCCGACCTTTAACTGTGGCCAAATGTTCACTCCATGGCAATACCTTCTCAAAGCCGACAGGAAGAATATAGAAGAATAGTCTTGATTTTATTTAGTTTAAATATTGATGGCTGGGGTCCCATGTACTTTTGGCTGCCCTTGGTGAGATCCTTTCAGATCTCCTTCCGACCCAAACCATCCACCAAGGCTCTTCTGTCGAAGAAGCAGAACATCAACAGCAGCCACAAGAGTTTGAAGAGAGCCCTGTCCTTGAAGAGATCCATCAAGGCAGAAACCAGGGCTGCCAAAGACGTCTGATGGCCCCAGTTGGGGTAGCTGCTGGTAGCATGTCTTACTGCTGGATTTTTGGGGAAGCCGTGGCTTGCACGACATGAAGTGGTGATTTTTTTTCGCCTGTCTTGTTTGGTCTTGATTGATTGAAAACCAGGCAAACCATGGCAAAATACTTTGTATATACATATGTTACATATAAATACACAGTAATTTCCTTGGGCAAAACCTGGTCTCATCTCTAGTGTCCTTTGCTTCGCTGCTGCGGCAGTTTTCGTGCAAGATCCCCCTTCGATGCTCTGTTGAAGCCACCTCGGTTAAGCCGAAGGTAGCGGAGAGCCATGTCGAATTATTTTTTTGCTCACCACCGAGCCACCTTTGAATGCTTGAGAGAACCAATGCTAGTGCTATGGGGATAGGCATCATCTAGAGTCACTGCTTCTCTGCATCAAAAAACCGTTGTGCCTCCTGTTTGAACGCCGGACTGGACCCATGAAATCACGTTGTGTCGGATCGTCTTTGAGTGGAACGGTTGGTGACTTGGTCCTGGTGAAGCCTCGAGGTACACCGTGCCTCGCTGCTGTACTTCTAATGCCGAGGTCATGTTTTCTTGGCAGATTTTTTTGGATCAGCCAAAGTAGCTGCTTCCGCTGGTGCAAGTCTAAGGTCCCATTGAGCTGATGGTGAGCGTGACGAAAAAAGGTGAATAAAGCAGATGAAACACAGTGGCTAGAGTAGGTTGAACTGGATCACACTGAAGCATATGGACATTGTTGAGCTTTCACCTGCTGCCCCGACCAGTTGGGTGGTGGAAATTCATGATCAGGTGGTGGAAATTCATGATCTACGTGAGTAGTCTATATGGCTTTGCTTGAAAATAGGGCACCCCAAAGAATCCAGTGGTTGATTATCATTTTCACCATTGATCTTGTTCTCTGGGGGTATACTCCATTCCAGTCTTACCTCGTTGGAAGGTGGATTGCACCTCCACACCAAACGCTGAAAGATCTCAACAGACCAGAAGAGACTTCAGGAGAAAGCTTTTGGAGATGGTTCCTGCCAGCGTCAGAGACAATTCTCTTAGGCTGAAAATGTCAAATTCATGGTTTTAGATCCTCAACATGATGGTCGCCAGGTGTGAGGAACTGACCGCCGAGAATAAACGCCATGTGGCGGAGGTCGGAACCGGTGGCTATTTGTCCGTGGGATTTTCAAGTGGGGCTGTCTGAAAATGGGGACACACCCATATTTCTAGATGTTTTTGGGAACCCCCAAACAGATAGACAAGTACTTTAGCACTATTTCAGTCGGATTTTACTCTGTTATAGTATTTCACGGAAAGATGGCACATGGCTTGTGCAAGATAAGATGGCACAACGACCACATGTCAAGAAACAACATGATGGCATTTGAACCGGTGGATTGCCCCGCCATCTGAGCTCTTCAAAAAAACGGGCAGCCGCAGAACCGCAGAACGCTCCTTTTTTCCATCCGTCCCCAAGAGTCAAAGATGTCCGCGGCGCACATGTTCCATCTTCATGTTCGCTCTTTTGTCCCACCTGTCCCCCGACAGCCATCTTTTTGTTTGTATTGATGGGAGATTAAGCGCCTTTTTACTCGTGCCACACATTTGTGATCTATATACACCATGTTCCATTCTAACCCCTTCATATCCCTAATTATCCCTATAGTGGCTGGTTCAATGGATAAAGTGGAAATAAGAAGAATACCCTATCCAAAAAATTGTGGGCAGGTAGAATGAAATATCTAAAACCCATATATATATATATATATGTATATATATATATATGTATAATATATAATATATTCCTCTGTAATGGAAGAGATTTCCCTATCTTTAGCTATTTTTTGTGTGGTCAATCCCCAGCATTTCCACCAGAGGCGGAGGCTGCTGCAGCTGTGGTGCTGGCACGCGAGGCAGCCACGAAGCGGGTGGAGGCGCAGCGCTGGTTGGGAGAGGCCCAGCTGGTCTATCCAGGCTGGAAAATACAGATGCCAATACTTGAAAATACGTTCTTAAGATATATCAGGCAGATATTTTCCCAATATTTTAAGAACATTTTTATGCGATAGATATCTGATGAAGATTAGATTTTATATTCGGATATCGTATGATATTTGATGAACATTGTAAATATCTTATGAAGATGATCGTTGGCGAATATTGTTGGGATGGGATAACAACCCTGCAGTTTTGTGTGGATACGCAAATCAATCATCTTTTTTTTTGGTCCAACAATTTTTGTCTCAAGTGATGGCATGTGTTAGTAGGATGAAATGACAAAGCTTGAAACATGTGTAGCTTCTTTGATAGCTTGTTATTGAGCCATACACAAGTGTGGCAAGGCGGTTGTGTCTCACATGGAGCCTTGTCAAGCTATGGGGTATGAAATCATCCCCTCTTGGGTGTTGGTAAGATAACTGGATTCAGTCCCACCTAGTGGATTATTGTACCAATTCTACCGATATTTACTATCTGGAACAAAGGCCGATATTTTGTATCAACATGTATGACTGCCAGTTTCAATGGACCATTGTGAATCTAAGATCATTATATGAATATCTATATATACATATATATATATATATACACACACACCGATACTCACAACCTGTTTTAGCAGGGGTTCAATGACCAGCCCATCTGTAACTGCAGGGATTTCTTTTGTCTCTGAGGCCATCCGACGTGACATTGAAGAAGCGACCGCGCGCAAGGCCAACATTGTCTGGAACCCAGATTGGAACAACCAAAACACGGTGTTTTGAAACACGTTTGGCACATGAAAGCCATGATTGGTACTCAAAAATTAAGGCACCCAGGCTGTTTTTTTGAACCATGGTTTGGTGATGGGTGTTCCCGACACATGGCCCACATGGCGGTCTTCTAAATGATGGACCCCAAAATCATCCAAACTATTGCTAATTTTAAATGAAGAAATCAATGGTGAAAAGAGGTATCCGAATTTGGAGAAACACCCACAGGTGGTTTACCCAGAAAACAATGAATGCAAATGCGGGGATTGAAGCAACTTGAAATGAAGTCTCAATGGACTTGAAGTGGCCTGTAACAACTGCAAGACTGCAAGCGGCGATTCACGTAAGCATGGTGTGAATCTTAAGCACCAACAAGGCTGATGGTAGTCAACAAAGATGACGGCTCAAACTCTGGCTCAAGGGCTGAGCATCATAAAAGACGAGAGTAAACTACGTGAGAGAAGTGACTGCAGTTTGAAGGACGGTCACTCGCATGTCCAATGACGCCGTGGAGCTGTTCTGGGCATTATTGGAGTCTTCGAAGTATGACCAGGCGAGAAGCAACGTCCCGAAGGACTTTAACTGGAACATGCTTCATCCTACCAAGAAGATCACACTCCTAGTGGCAGCGTGTAGATTCCCAGATGACAACAAAGAGGAAACTGCAATTCTGAACCTGATTGAATGGCTCGTTCGGTCTGGAGCAAGTTTGTCACAAAAGTGTGGAAACACGACTTATTGCTGGACAATGTGGACAGACGACTGCGAAGAAATTAGTGTGGACTACAAGGGACATTCATTGCTATCCTATATCGAGGCTTGGAAACTGCTATTTTATCAGAAAGAGCAAAGTCATAACATGACGACAGAGTTGGAGTTCCTGGATAGAGTCATGGACAGAATCGCAAGGGCTTCAAGCCAGCGGCAGGTGAGGCCTAGAGCATCTGTGGATGAAGGCATCCTAGAGATTCCTGAATTTGCTGAGAGGATTGCCATGATTTTCCCCCGCAATGGGAAATCCACTATCTGAGGCATACATAGGGAATACCCTCTGGTAAACTAACATAACTATGGGAAAATCACCAGTTTTAATTGGAAAATCAACTATAAATAGCCATTTTCAATAGCTATGTTGGTTTACCAGAGGGTACAGTGTTTTTAAATCGATCTTTGGGTTCAGCGAATCCAAGGATCTGGGAGAAGTTTCTACATGCAACTGCTTCACATGACTTGGACATTGAAGCTGCGGATGGGCGTGTTACAGCCCACGCTCAGATGCTGATGGAGGCATCTCCAGTTGTCCAAGCCATGTTGGTATCTCCCATGAAAGAGCGTCAGACGAAACAGATCAAGTTGAAGGACACCAGTAGCAGTGCAGTCACGCTGTTCTTGGAAGTTCTCTACACCTGTTCTTCCCAGGGTGATCCAGACTACAAAACTGCACTGTCCGCGTTGGACTTGGCTCATCGATGGCAAGTGGAAGTGGTGGTCGAAATCCTTGCAGATTTCATTGAAGGACCAGGGTTTCAAAGTGGTTAAGCCAAGAATTTGGTTCCTTGAGCTGCCACAACATGATTGATTTCTGGTTTTGTTGAGGGACCCGAATTGGGGTTTGTCTGATCATCATGTACATACCTCATTCCATCCAATCCACTGATTAATCATGATTAATCATGATTTTCCCTATTGAATGGCCATAAGTTGGGGTTTTTCGCATGGTCTACCCAATTTCTTTTGCCAAACCCATATCACATAAATATGATTCTACATTATTATTGTATCCCTTTTTATATCCATTGTTTGTTTGAACATCTTCAGGTCCAGGGCCAGACCCTGATCCCCATTCAAGGTCTCATCACCGAAGAAGCCTTCACAGCCATTGCGGAGCATGCGGTTTTGAAGGGCCTGGACCGGCTCCAGAAGGCCTGCCAGAGCTTTGGCCTCGGAAACGCTGCGATTCAGGAGCTGATTTTTTTTTGGATTTCATGGTGATTTCACCAACACAAATGGTGGTTTTTATGGTGATTTAGTGGGAGTTATGGTGATTTAACTGGTGAAAAAAGGTGGGTGAGTTCTCCCACTTTTTGGGGCTTAAGAAAACCATAGGAATCTTTAGAAATGTTCGATTTCCATGAGGAACCCTCAAGGTATGAAAATAAACATGATGAATGGTTCTCCAGGATTATCTATACACCCATTGTGAGGATTACATATACTGTATCAGGTTTTGATGCGTTTTGACCATGGTACATGTAGTCACATGTAGTGGAAATGAATGGAAATCAGTGTGCTAAGCCTTTGGGTTCCCCTTGTTTTCCCCCTGAGGAGCGACTGGGGAAGGGCGACTTCCCCAAGAATGTTCGGGCCCTCTTCCAGGAGACGGCTTCTGCATGCCGGGCGGTCAAGAAGCGGAGGCGTTTCTGAGGCGCCGCCTCGGCGGAGCTGGCAAAGACCGGCGAGAGGGAACAAAAAAAGAGGCGGTGAACGGGACATAACGGGACATAGAATGTGGATGTAACCAACCACCAAGATTCAATAAGCGGGAGTTACATACATTAATTATTATCTCAAGTCAGTCATGAATATGTAAAACATCAGCAGAAAATCACCTCCTGAGAGCCCTAAAGGCCATGGACATCGACGAGCAATTGAGGGCAGAGGCTGCGGGGATGGTCCCTCCGGTGTCATCACAAGCTGGGACATTCCCGCCATAAGTGGAGGTTTTGATGGGAAAATCGTCTGGTGAATTCTCCATTGCCATGTTTGATACTGGAGGGTAAACTGGGATCTCGGCTCAGAAGTGGGCTGCATGCCTCAACTTCCAACTTCCACTTTTTTTTTGCCATTCATGTTTTGCTGCCACGGTGCTCTTCCATGATCAGCCTGCTTGATCATGTGTTTCTACTTATGCTGCAAACACGTATACAATCGCTGAGCAAGAGTCTGCAAGAAGTAGAAGAGTGCGAATGAAGCAATGACCCTATCTAGGAGCAATTCATGCGTTTGCGACTCTGTTGGAAACCAATCTGTAAGGAGATGATTGTCAAACACAAAAAAAGTAGGAGACACAGAAGAAGAGGCAGAAAGAGAGCTGGGAGAAACAACGAAAGCAACCTTTGCTCTATGCGAAACAAACAGAGGACGCTTTGGCCAGTCTCCGGAATCCCAAGCCAGGATGCCAGCAGATCGCGAGAGGCGTGGTGAGTGTAATCCCGGTACCACTCTTTGGAAGAGGCTTTCCAGGTCAACGCAACATTGGACTTCAACGAATCTTTGTTTGATTGTGTAGTTGAGTAATGTTAAGTATAGTTCCTATAGTTGATTAAGTATAGTTGTTAATTCCTATAGTTTCCTATAGTTGATTGTAGTTCCTATAGTTTCTTTCACTGGTTAATTCCATAGTTGTTCTTCACAAAACTCGTTTTTAATATCAGCGTCGAGGCCCAAAGCCGCGAAGATCTGCAGGCCCTGGCGCAGGCGGGTATGAAATAAGTATTGTATAACTATTCAACAGAACCAAATTTAGACCATTCAAGGATCATTCAAAAACATGACATATTTCCATGTTGATTGATATGAATTGAATTGAAAGAATACAGTAGTTACTATCTATATGGCTTTGTCTGAAAATAGGGTACCCCCCAATTCCACTGGATTATCATCATCCGCATTAAAATGGCCATTTCGGGGGTATACCCTATTTTCAGACAAATCCATATCTATATATATATATATTTACATCAGCAGTTCTTGATGATTTATGTTTAACAATCTCGTGCAGGACACTGAAGACCTCGTTGCGGCGCTGTCCAGTTGCTTGGCCGGGCTGGATGATGAAATTGGGGGATTTAACCACCAAACATCGGAATTTGACTGGCAAAAATGGGTGATGTATCCAATTTTGATGATTTCAATCAAGATTTTGGTTTTCTCCAACAAATTGGGATTTCACTTTTACTTTTTTTGTGGCAGTCTTATTGATTGGTATTCTTGGGAGAACCCGCGGAAAACAGGGTTGCTCCAGCTTGGTTTTTGGTGAATGATTGGCACTTTTGGGCTGAGCAAATTGGGATTTTATCTCTTTACTTAAAAATGTTTGTCAGAAAACTCCGAATCACACACCAACGGGGAGCAACAGGAGAAACTGGACATCAGAACTTCAAGTACCGGAGTGCCAACTGCCAGTTCAAAGTCTTGTTTTAGGGAAAGATATTGGGGTGGTGATTCCTGATCTAAATAAGTCACCCAGATATCCCAGACATTGGGGTCATAGTGTGTGGCCTTTGGATTTTGGGATGTTCTTGGGCAGTCACTCTTTTGATCCCGAAAATTCTCATGATACACACTCACGTTTTTGAAGCCGTTCTTAAACCAATATGGTTTTAAATACTACCATATTGGAGAATGGATCAAACAAGGGGTAAATGGGGTATGGCTTCTTGTTTGGTTTACATGATTAATCTATTTGAAGCTATTTGATAACTATCACATAGTGCCTGAGTGGACCGAGGAGCGGAAGAGCGAGGCAGTCATTTGTGAAGACCTCGGTTCCTGAGGGATCTTCAATTTCTTGACACATTCCTACATGGATAGTAGATGGGCTTCAATTTATTTGGCACACAAGTGGGTGCTTCTGAAAATGGGGTAAGCCCAAAAGGGCAATTTCAATAGGTAAAATGGTGAAACGATGATTCACCAGTGATTTCAGTGGCTTTTCCCACCATTTTCAGACACCCTCATGTACATCCTCAGAAGCTTGTGTGGCTGCAAGGGTCTCCACTTCACCTGGCAGATTTCATGTCAAATGCGTATGGTTCTAAATGATTGACCCCTCAAAATGTTGATATCATGCCCGAAATGACCAGTGTTTCTGTCTTTACCCTCTGGTTATTCAACATAGCCATGGACAATGGCTAATTTTGGATGATTTTCCCAGCTAGAAACCTCCATTTAGTTCGGGGCTTTTCCATGGCTATGTTAGTCATAACCAGAGGGTAAATCCAATTATTTCCGGCCGTGCAAAAACCATCCATTGTGGTGCCTGTCATGAGGTCCTCGCAGACTCGCTCTATGGTCAGCCAGGAGGTGTGCGTTGAGCCATCCAATTTCTGTGGCAAATCATAGACACTTTGACCACTTTTTTTACTGTATCCAATTTTTATTGGACAACTATTGGCAACTTTTCTTAGAAACCCCATTTGGTTGGGTTTTTGTTCTTTTTTTCCCGTCTTGGTTGGGTTTCTGGTGAAAAAACCAGGTGGAGATTTCCAAGTGGATTTCCATTTTCCCTTCTGCCAAGCCCTGGTTCCAAACTGGATTCTCCAGCTGGCGACAGCCAGGCCCTGGCCATGGCGGCAGCGGAGGCGGAGCGATTGCAGACCCAGCTCTTGAACCAAGAGGCGGAACGACCTGACGACGACGACGACGGTGGTCAACCGTCCATCATTTTTAAGGGAACGACATGGGGACTTTATGGGATTTTATGGGATTTTATGGAATATATTGGGGATATCATGGACAACAAAAAGCCACCTTTCTGGTTGTTGAGCATCCTGGTTCTTGGTGAGCTCCTAAGTTTTGCTGTTGACTGGTTGAGTGAGTTTGACGGACCCATTTCTGCTGCGTATAACATCTTCATTTTAACGCCGTCGCCCTCCCAATTTTAAATTAGACCTTGAACTCTCCCTTCTGGGGTGCTAAGTCTCCATTCTCAGTTGTTATACCCCCCAGTTTAGGTGGTGCACTCTCTAGTTTTAGTTGCTTAACATCCCTACACTTCTTGTGCTTATTATATCTCCAGTCTTAGCACCTATAAATTCTACCCCAATTTGAAGGGTTGTCGACATCTCCATCGTTGGTGGGGTTGTCTGAAAAAAATGCGGAACAATTTCAACATTCACCATCAAATTGAAATGGTTCAATGGGACAATTCCAACCTTTCCCAAGAAAACAATCCCAAAACACTTTGGGACTCTCTCAAATCCCCGTCTTTTCTCAGATATTGCGGATGAATTCCCACATCAATCCCCAGACATCTGGGTGTCTGAATCTAGGCTTCCCCATCCACAAAAACTTTACGGCTTCATCAGGGGTTGCTAAATGTCCGAACATCAACCCATTGGGCTTCAAGTATCTCCAACAGATAGAATCTTTCAAGTTCAAAGTTCCCTGTCCCATGACAAATTTGCCAACCCCTGTAAATCATGATGATCAATCCATTCACAGGGGGTTGGTCAATGATTCATTCACCCAGATTAAAATAGTTACTGTAGTAACCCAGGTCTAATGATTATCCCGGAATCCCACTATGTCTTCCCTGTAACCCATGATTCATGATGACTATGAATGATTGATTACCGGAGGCCATATCCCATCATGATCCCCATGAGTTTATCTCATTATTGTCTCTATCAACCCAGATTCAAGCATGACCAATTGTCAATCATACTTCAAGTAGTCTTCAAGTTGGCTTTAACTTATTATCTAAGTTGGTCTACTTGAATTCACCCACCATCATCCCAGATCCCATGATTTATCCCATGAGTTCAGCCATCGCATGGATCCAGGCCGAGGCTGCCAGGTTGCGCCAAGCCCTGGCGGAATCCTGGGCCGCTCGGGCTCCAGGCGGATGGCGGGTTGGCCGTTGCCCGCCGAAGATGGGGACTCAACAGGGATTGAACCAATGAAACTGGAGGGATTTACCCCCTGGTAAACTAACATAGCTATTGAAAATGGCAATTTTTAATGGGAAAATTCACTATAAATCACCATTTTCAATAGCTATGTTAGTTTACCAGAGGGTATTTACCCTCTGGTTATGACTAACATAGCCATGACAGGCAGCACAATGGATGGTGTTCGCATGGCCGGAAATAATTGGATTTAGCCTCTGGTTATGACAAACATAGCCATGGAAAAGCCCCTATAAATGGAGGTTTCTAGCTGGGAAAATCATCCAAAATTAGCCATTGTCCATGGCTTTGTTCAATAACCAGAGGGTAAGTGGTTTCTTACCCGACTTAACCAGTTTTCACATGGGATTTCAGTGGGTATCCCCTCCAAGAATCTGACCAGGCAGCGGAAACTCAGCCATTTTAGATAGGTAAAATCATCTACAGATGGGTGATTCTCCATTGCCAGGTTTGGTGACTTGAAGGTATCTTCCAGATTAAGATGGGTGAGGGTCCCAATCAATGCTATCCTCTTCATTTCCGGGATGTGAACTAATGTGGCATTCACCCAATACCATAAACAACTACCAGAAATGGGGATGGGAAGCTACAACCCATGAAAATGCTGACTTTGGGTATGGTTTATGCAATTGTGTTTACCACATGAATCACAATTATTCATCATCATTACCCTCTGGTAGATTAAGATAGACCCTGAAAATCTCCGTTTTTTAGTGGAAACGAATCTTCCAATCCCCTTCTGGCAGGGTCTATGTTAATTTTCTGGAGGGTAACCATTCTTAACCATTGATTTTCTAATAAACCTTGGGATGATTTTGGATACATCCCACCTCGCGAGCGGATTTTATCGATCCGGTCTTTTCACACGGTCCAGGTGAACAGGAAGTGACGGAAGGGGTTCAGGAGGAGCTGCTGGGGCTTAAGGGGAACAAGGGTTGTAAATTCAACAACCCAAAAGGCGTTTTTGTTGGATGAAGATCAAATTTTTCAGAACGAAATTGGGCTTGTCTGAAAATTGGATAGCCCATTTCATCCCATGGTTTCTCATCATTTTCCCTATAAAATTACCTGTTTTGGTGTTATCTATCTCCACATTTTCAGACACACACTCACACAATATCCTGTGGTGAATGTTGGTCAGTTGTATCCCATATCCATCCTCCCCAATGTACCCAAATTTTCGATCTCGGAGCCCAGGAGCTGGACTGGCTGTCGCAGATGCAGCAAGACGTGCAAGCGGAGGTCCGGAGGCTTCAGCAGCTTGAGAGGACTGAGGTGCGAGCAGATGGAGATGTGGAAGATGGGGGACTGACGATGGACCTGAATTCATGGTGGATTGCGGCCCCGTTGATTCATGGCTATATGATGCTATTTGCTGCTATTTGTTTAGGCATATGGGTAATGTCTGAACATGCAACACCTGCGAATTCCAGAGGGATGATCATCAGTTTCCTATTCAGATGTCAATTTTGGGGTATCCCCTACCTTTGAACAAACCCATGCGGACGATTCATGCGCGAGTCGCTCCAAAAGTGGCAGAGACCATGAGGTCCCGACCAGTTTCCGGTGCCAAAATCAGAATCAATGATCGAGGTGGTGGATTTTTTTGGTGTCCTCAAGCAATGTCTTGGTACCCCATTTCTGGTCGCCATCATATGATTGAAGATGAAAGACAATGGATCTCTCCCTTGGTGACAATCCCACATTCTTGTTGATTATTGAACCATGATCCCCAACTTTGAGGCTTGATTGTTAAATCCCCATGTTCTGCCCCGCATTTTTACCCATTTGGGCTTGTGTGAAAGTAAGGTACAGTAGCCGCAAATTTGATGGCTGATCATCATTTTCCATCATTTTCCCTATGATGCCGGTGTCATGGGAGGCTGCACTGGGCTTGCGCCTGCAGCAAGTCTCAGAGGCGTGAGCGAGGGGTATCCACAAGTGGTGGGGGGAGTGGCGTAAGGACAGGTTGTTTCTTGGGTGTAGGCTTAGAAGGTTTCTAGGCCCAAAATAATCCTACCACAATGTTGAGAAACCCATAATATGGCTAAGAAAACAATGCCTGGAATGATTGGGTATGGCTAAGAAGTATTGCTTTGGGATCGCACTGCACCCCTCAATTTTCTAGTCTATAGTACGTGAAACTGATGGTCGGCCCACAGATTTGAAGATATGATTCTGGCAGTCTGGAGTTTATCAGCGGCGAGATCTTTTTGAAAGCATCTTTTGGCGATGATCCTTGCGCCCATTTGGGCATGGCTCCAAGTTAAAAGACAAGGTACCCAAGTCCCCATACAATTGGAAGGTTTGCCAGCAAAAAAACGAATGAGTTTGCGGTGGGGTAGCGGGGGTAGCTGGGGTTACAGACCAAGTTATGACTTAACATTTGAAATCTGGTCACCCTTCTACTAACTCCTTCTGTTACCCTGCCTTGATCTGCTTCAATTCAATGTGTTCCTTCTATCACCCAGATACTACTCATACAGTGTGGCCAACCTAATACTAGACCATCCCCAATATCTAGAGGGTTATCATCGGGTGTACCCCTAGAAAGGGGATGATGTAAACTGAATCCCATTCAATGCTTGGTTAAGGGGATGGTTTATTGGGTTACCCCATCAATCCCATAGACTTTGCCCCTGTTGTACCTTTCGACGACTGGTATCACGCCCCAGGAGAAGGCGGAGCTGAAATCTGCCCGAGTTGACTTTGAAGATTCTGGCCGCGGGCGAGGGGAACTTGTGGAGAAATCCTCGTTTTCTACAAGAAAAGTCGTTTTTTAAAAACAACAACAACCACTTTTCGGTTGAGAAACACATAAAACAATCCTATCAATCTTCATGAATTTACACAATCTCCGGGGTTCAGTGTCGCCAGGTAGTGCTCTCAGGGAGGCCATCGCCTCGCAGAGTGAGGGCTACGTGCGGCGCATCGATCATTTGGCCCGGGGACCTGCGAGGGACCTACAGGGACCCCGGGGAGCTGACCCCTGCCACGCTTGGTGGTGGCAAAAAGCTGGGCTGTGACCATGAAGAGTTGGGAGGTTGGTCATCAATTGATCGAACGTTGGGTTTTCGCCATACTATCCCACTATAGGATACTACAAGTCCAAAACAATGATTTTGCCACTACAACTGGGATCTGACCGTCATGAATCGGGGTTCAAGGCAACGCAGGCCAATCTGGGGGGCCAGGCACGAACCTTGAGACTTGCCAGCTATTTTGCTGTAAATGGGGGCATACGCAGCAAAAACATGCCAATGTCTCCAATTGTCCTGGAGGTATATCTAATTGATATTAATTGATGGTTTCCATTTTTCCATCCCTAAAAGTGCGATTATGATCCCAAGCAACTTTTGGGATGGTGTGAAAAACTACAAACCAGATGCAATGGTCGAGGCTTCATTACAATTTTGGATGATTTTTTCCTGGTTGACCGTCCGAAGAAGAGCCATTTGCTAGGAAGCACGTTGAACCAACTCCCAAACAATTCCCCAAACATTTCCATGAATTCGGGATCTACAATCACCATGGTCATGGTTACTAACCTTATCATCCAAGCACCCTAAATTACACGTTTTTCGAATCTGTCCGATGCTTTTGTTGAGAATCCAGCCTTTTTCAACAGCTGTGGGGTCAGCCATCAGCTACCCCCTGTGGGGCCCAGGAATTGGCGCGGCGGAGCGCGGATCAAGACAGAGTGAAGCTGATCCAGGAGTGCGCGGATCTGCAGGTTCCAGATGGGTTGGGACTGGGTTCAGCTCCGGTTTTGGAGGGGTCCAACTGGGGTCCAACCGCTGATGACGCGAGCCACCAAAAGAACCGACATCAGAACTGTAGAAATATCAAGGGCTTCTGTGGAATGGAAGCGGGATGAGTTCTCCCAACGTGTCGTTGGCAGTTCTTGACGGACTCTGTTTGCAGAGAGGTCTGTTAGATGGGGCAAGGGACCTTCCTGGTGGTTGGGATTTTCACACAGCTCGCAGCACAAATCACTGATCCAGCTTTGGCTGGAAATACCTCCAAATTATTGATCAGCAGACATTTTGAATGGTATAGTACCCAACCATTGCCCACCTGAGATCAAATGTGTAATTCCGTCAGCACGCCATTGATGTGGCAACGCCATCCCCGTGCGTCGGCTGAGCATCAGGCGCAGTTGGATTCCATGGTTCCGGTCCTGCGGAATCTCTCCGATTTGGAGCATCGTCATGGCGCCCTCGAGGCATTTGGGCAACCATCTGTTGAACATTGCAACCCTCAAGGATATGGGGCAAGTTGCAAGACCTGGCAAATCAACAATCCTTCGAACCCACATCGTTTATGTCATTTTGCACTATGGAACCACCTGATTTGGAACCCATTTGGGCTAACCCAGAAATGGGGTTTACAGTACACATTGTCAAAAATAATTACCCAACTCACCGATTTTACTGAGAACATCAGGGATTTTTAGTGTGGGATTTTTGTATACACCCACTTTTGGGACTGGGCCGCAACCCCAGTGCAGGCTGCCCAGGGCGCCCTGACCACACAGAGCGCGCGGCTGCGGGAGATGAACGCAGCACTTGGAGCACAGCTTCTGGCTGAGAAGGGAGCGGTTCAGGACCAGGGAGGGGACAACTTGGATCTCCAGAATCTCAGGGTGAAAATCATCATTCGCCATAAAATGAGGGGTTCCCATTTTTTGGGCACATCTATAGCCAGGGGTCAACATGGATTGAACTTCGTGGGCAGTTGATTGGACAGTTGATCCATCCCACGAAAAACCACCAGCTTTGAGAGGGAAATCCGCCATTCTTGATGGGTAAACCATGGGTGAGATCCCACTTCTTGGCAACTAGCCAAGTCCCGGCGAAGCCCATAATATGTTCAATGGTAAAATAAGCTGATTTTTTTGTCAAGAAGCCACCATGCTTGGTCCAAAACATCCAAGTCTTGATAAAGTAAAGCATGATTTAAAGCCAACTTGACCCTTGTCAGATGCTCCCAAGCCCAGCATTTTTTCTACTTAAAACCGATTTTGAACCATGTTTGGTGTTTCACCCACCATTTTTCATCAGAAAATGGCACCATACCTCTGGTTCGCAGGAGGTGGAGCCCACCGCTGAGTCTGTGATCCGCGCCCTACAGCTGCGGCTAAAGCTCCAGGAGAAAGCGAGGATTTTGGATTTTGGGACTTGAGGTATGTGAAAAAAGTTGGATAAGTATGGAATTATGACCTTTGAAAATCTTTGAAACATGGGATTGAATGATTTGGGCAGAATGACACATGGGATTTGTGAACTTATTTGACCACCAACAATGGGAGGTGCACTACCGCATGAATAACAGGACGTGAAGTAAAGTGCATCAGCAAGTGAAGGGATTTTGTCTGAAACCAAGGAATCTGCACATGGAATGGAACTTTCGTGGGTGAAAGCCTTGTATTTGCGGCTGATTGGAGATTACTTACTGGCTTATTTGAAGGGTTTATTTGTGAGTGATTTAATGTGATTTACACCCTCAAAAACGTCAAGCTTCTTCGAAGCCTTTATGTCATTTCAAACATCACCAAACACGATGGTTGGTGTCCTGATTCCCCTCGGTTTAAGGGTCCCCCAAAAAATGCTGAGAAACACCTATCGTTTTCGGTGAGAGATGTGAATTCCGACCTGATGGGGTCTCGAGCTGTCACCAGGAGCGCCAGGAAGCCCAAGATGCGGAGCGCCAGAAGCTGTCGGAGAAGATCCGGGCGCTGGAGCGGGGTGAACCGCTGCGCCCCGAGCCCACACCGGGCGCCGGCCACGGCTATGGCGGATCCGGTGCTGGGGGGGCTGGGGCGGCTTTGAAGACGGCCACCTCGGCCTTGAGAGGTGGCATAGGTCGACTGAGGGATGGCTTGAAGATATGATCTTGGAGATCTACCGAATCTACCGTTCGAAACGTTGGAAGATCATATTCTGCGTTTTGACCTTCGCTCATCTCAAGTCCAAAAGCCATCAGACATCAGTCTTGAGCCATCCATTTTCGCGGACCACTCCGCAAGCAAATTTTGTTTTAAGCGCACCCAGAAGTAGTTAAGACCAACTTGTTGAACTGTTGAATGCAGATTTGATTCAGTGTATGGTCCATGATTGTACTGAAATGTTCGCAGTCACTCTTTTGCTTTCGACAGGGCGTGTTCCCTAGGTCTTTCAGGCCGCTGAGCGTCAAAACACTGCCTATTATTCTGGAGGCAGGAGGCAGATTTTCACGTGAGCAGCGACGTTAACGAACTTGCGCCCCAACGCGAAGGAAAGACCTCTGCATAGTCTGGAAGACCGAGTGAGTTGCATGTGGCAAGGGTTAATACGTTCACAATGTGGAATAAGCTCATCCAATAATATTGTAGATGTCATCAGTAAGATATGGAGGTTTCCTAAAATAGGGGTACCCCCAAATCATCCATTTTAGTAGGATTTTCCATTGTAAACCATCCATTTTTGGGTACCCCCATTTTAGGAAACCACCTGTTTCCATCCAACAACTTGACAAAGAGAGCGTCCCAGCATCAACGGTTCAGGCTCAAGATCTAACTATTTCCTAAGAGATCTGATAGCAGAAACAGCAGCCACGTTTGTTTCAAACTTAGATGTCGATGCAGAAGCCCCAAAAGACATAACAGCAGCTGCGGAAAAACCTGCTTGATTGTAGCAGCCTCAGCTCTCAACAAATAGCAACGGCAAGTTGGGCCCTGCAGATTCATGCAAAAGATGGAACGACACTTTTTTTCTTTTCTCACCCAAAGATGGCCTTGGCAAATCAAGTAAGCTTCGTTCGAAGACTCGTGGATCAACACCGACAAATGGACCAAACAGCAGGGTTTTTATCACACCTCCCATGCCAAAGACGTGGCTGCTGGCCATGGGTTGCTGGGAGGCATGGGCGATCCACTGGTCTTCCTAAAAAGCAGATAGATGAGATGTTTCATGTGGGTGTCTGGAAATGCGGTCTTTACTAGCAAACATCATGATAACCCAGTGCAGACAAACCTCGACTAGAAAAATCTGACAGCCTATTTCTGTCAGAAGCGGGCACACGACCTTCGTCCTTTTTTTGTGATCAACGCAATGTTGCAACTGGGTGGGGTGGTTTCGAATTACTGACTGTTCCTGGCAACCGGGTCCTTCTCCGAGTCTTGGAGGTACTGTTTCTGCCCTTTGTGATGGACTCAGCAAAGTGCTGAATGGATGATGCGGTGATCATCCCCTGAGCAGCATGGAGGAATAGGAGCTGACAGAATGCAATGGTGCCAACCCATGATGGGGGTCAAAACCTATTGTTACCATATTTGGGGGAACAAACATCCGTTAACCAGCTATTTTAGGGTACCTAGGGTTCCAGGGGGGGTTGTGACTCATAGCCATTTCATTATTTTGTGTTTAGTGGATCAATGGGACTACGCGTTGGTGAATTATGATCTTGAAGTAAGACTGAAACATGAAAGTCTCGACCAGGTTCCTGTGGGATCTGGCTATCTTGAGAAACAGAATGGTCTTGGAATCATCAATGACGTGAAAGTTCCAGCCTTCGATTGATCATTGGGGGTTGCGTCAATTTTCTTGGGTCCCGAGCACAGCCTTCTATATTTTTTAGGTACAAACTATGACACAATTGTGGGGTGCATCATCGAATGCGGACCCATCACTGCAGTTGACCTGTTGCCCATGACCTCTGGAGACCTTTGGGAGAGAGATGGCTGGCCTTAGGCCTTGGCTTTGGACCACTTTGACGAGACGTTGCATCTCAGAGCGTTCGGGATGCCCGTGGGCTGTGGGGTGATGCCCGAGATCCTGGTGAGCCTGGAAACCTGGGACGGCCCTCGGCATGTGCCAAGGCTGCCGAAAACGCTGGATGCACCTGACCTTTATCTTGCAAGATGGGAGTGTCTCGACGGTTTCAAGGGGCCATGGGAGCCACTGATTCTGAACAGGGTGAAGCTAAAGGATAGAGTAGAAAGAAGTCGTATTCGCTGTTGATGTTTTGTCATTTTCTACTTGAGGTGGGATGATCAATGCACCTGCGGGTGACGCACATATGTAGAATGTCGATTTACACCATCTAGTGTGTTCGCCCCACCCCGCGATGATGGATCACCTTCTGCCACGAGAGCGACGGCCGGGAACGAAACATTTTCTTCGACTAGTTACTTTGGACATCTTGGGAGACACTGACTTGACGTGTGGCGATATGGGTTTTAGGGCCGCTCATCGAACCAATAGACTCACAATTAAACAAAAACCAGGTTGCACAAGGATCCTACAGCTCCCCTTTTGTCAAGTGTTGTCAACTGGTTGGGGTTGGTAGCTTGGATCCCTGAGTGAACAGATTCTTAGTGACTCTGCTACTGTCTAGTGATCCTTGAAAATCCTTCACATATGACATATCAATTTAGCTGCAGTCAGCTTCCAAAACCACCAACCGCAAGCACCGAGCTGTCGCAATCCGCTGATCCACTGCCTAGGTTTCAGACAAGGGCGGACATGACGGAGGCGTTCCGTGCAGACCAGTTCGACCTGTTCCCAAGTCCCATCGGAAAGCTCTTGAACGCGCCAGGGGCCCAGGGAGCAGATAAAGCAGTGGTATAGCAGTGGTCAGTGTACCTCACCCCTTCATACTGGTCCGGCTGGGTTTGTTTGGAAATTGGGTACCCAGCATCCTGCTGGCAAACAACGACGTTGACCAACGAACCAACCAGAGACACGAGCAAGGCAACTGTGGGTCTAGATGAGTCAATGTTGGTCCAACTATCTTCACTGTAGCTTGGCTCAAGCCACACCCAGCAGCTGAAGACCATCCGAATGCCAGTTGGACTCTGCAGTTGGGAGCACTTTGGAATTGGTGCTGCATCCAATAAAGCCGTGTCAGAAACAGACCCAGGAAAAGAGGATGCTTCCAAAAACATGAAATTTCTCGAAGGATTTTCGAACATCCGCAGAAGCAGTTTCACCATCGAAAAACGTTGCGACACATTTGACAGAAAGTGCCAGAAGCTGGGCCGAAGCGGCCCTCTCAACAATCATGGAGCAGGAGAGCTGAAGGGTTTGTACGGTCCCTTGGGTGTGACCCACTTGTACTACTGAGTTTCGATGCAGATTCCTCGCCTTTACCCTCCAGCAATCTAAAATTCTTGTAATCTACCCGTGATTGGTGGAGCCTTAACGACTACCCATCATTGCTGGTGACAACTAGGGCGGCAAAGCTGGTGCTGCGCTGTCTTCCAAAAACATTGACCTTTTCCAACCTTTCCAATCTCATGTGTGGAGGCCGAATCAATCATGCACATGTCATAATTTGCATCAGTCAATTTCCGGGGAACCTCATGCTTCCATCATAGCAAATGAATAGATAGATACACACACTGTTGGACACATATTTGCATTACACGTTTTGCTGTATATCATATTATAAAGATAAAATTGATAAGATATATTCATACTTAAACTATTCAGATGTATATGATTGCTATATATAACTATGGTATATGTACAGTATCTGTAGTGTATCAGTTTCATTCCAATCGAATCTTCGTCCAACATCTGGGCTACAGCAACTGGTCCAGGACATGTCCCCGAAAGCGCGGATCCGCGAAGAACTGAAGCGAGCCGTGTCCAAACACAAGGCTCGGTGCTGTGGTGGCTTCGAAGAAACTCGTGAAGCAGTATAACCAAACTAGGAAGAATGGTGGTTTTCTATGGGAAAAAAACATGAACCATGTTTTTTTTTAATGGGAAATTTTTGAAAAATGGTGTCCTTTTTTATGGGGAAACCATGGGATGAATGGGATGAATGGGTGTATTTGATGGCTCATGGGATGACCGGGATGTAGCCCGACTTATTGGGGATTACAGTCCTATTCAATGGGGAGGCACAGCAATCTCACCATGGTTTTCAAGCCTGCTCACTTGTAACGACCTGCAAGTGAGTCGAACAATTGGGACCTCCAAGCCACATATTTGGCAAGCTTGTAGTATCCCACCAGGATTTTGGCCCTCAACTGGGGCACCCACTTCAGGGCCCTTCAAGTTTGAACCCTGCGGTGCCATTGACATAGCTGGCCTGTGCCATCTGCCGATCTCCCCATCATCGTCCAGGTCATCGAATATATCAATGCGAACCGACCTCTGCTGGGCCTTTTTGTTCCAGCACCCTCCTATCCTCATGCACACATCACAGTGGACAGGCGTGACCTGTGGGCAGCAGGGCGGTGCGATGAAGAATGGTGGGGGTGCAAAAGGCAGAGCTGAACGGAACTGCCAACGGCCCTGATAGGTTCCTGACACACGGCTTGCCGCGCTTGGCTTTCATCATGGTCTTTGCCTCACTGCTGGTCACCATGAAACTGGTCTGCACTCTGATTGACTCCTACATGGCAAGTCTTTTTCATTTCAAATGTGGCAACTGTTAAGCAGGAGAGTCCAAATCAGTCAATGCCCTGCCAGGTAGAAAGGTGCAAAACTGGGATGCCGCCCCCTGTGAAGCAAGTGCTAGACAAGTCCTGGTAGAAATGGCAAGAAAGGCTGTAAAACGTCATCATTGATCTCCACTGGAGTTTTAGGCCAGGTGACCTTTTTCTGTTAGAAGCACCTGCCACTGCCCACTAGAGATTTGGCTCATTGGACATGCAGCATCTGAAAAAAGGTGTTTGAAACATAGGGTAGCTCAGAATCACATTGTTGATCATCATTTTGCTCCACTCAAGTGGCTATTTTGGAATATCCCCCATGTTTGGACAAGCCCCAATATCTTATATAATTGGTTCTATATTCGTGTGACCGCTTGAGGACAGTTGCATTGCTGTCGTGGCTGCGATCGATTACTCTTCTTTGCATCTTGGCGACCAAAGGCCAAAATGATCGCTCCAAAATGGGGGTTAGACAGTATATTGGCTGACTGGCTGATCATGTTCACTTGCTCGATTTGTTCAAGAAGCCATTTGTCGTTAGGTTCAAGAATCATTTTGAGCCAGAGCCAATTCCAGGAGATCTTCCCGCTATGCTTGTTTGATGCTTACATGAATGGGACATGGATCACCCCATTGAAAACACGGAGCAGCTGAGCGACACTGAATGGCTATTTTTCTTTGAAAAACCAATCCATTGACACAGGTATCAATGGATTGAAGGGAAAATGGTCAGGAAACCATGTTGCCTTACTGGTAGATATAGGGATTAGAAAGTCCAAAACTTGGTCCAAGAGAAGACTTGCAGGACAGATGACATGCTAAAATCAGTGCT
The DNA here is from genome assembly GCA_003297045.1 of Symbiodinium sp. clade C Y103. NCBI lineage: Eukaryota > Dinophyceae > Suessiales > Symbiodiniaceae > Cladocopium > Cladocopium sp. clade C. The sequence goes on along the minus strand of BGPT01001196.1, from coordinate 123,484 downwards.
TTTCCCTACAATAGTCCCTCAAAGACTAGTCCATGAATGAAGGAATCAGTTACTTGAAAGGGAAGATGACTAGGACACCACGTTTCCTTCAACCAGCATCCCGCCTTGATGAAGGCATCATTCTTCCTCCGGCCTTCTATGGTGGCTACTGCCGGGTCAAAAAGACTCGCAAGGCATCCGTGCCCTGCGAGGTCTTTCCGGACGAGGACGCCTGGGCCGACATCGAGTTGCTGTGGGGGTGAACCAAAGCTCACTTAAAGACTCTTCCAGTGGGGGGGATTTAACCACCAAAGATTGCGATTTAACCAGCAAACATGGAGGATTTCGACACATTTTATGAGATAACACTTGGATTTTGTGCAAAAAAGGAGGATTCAGTTAAATCTTATTGCAATGTTGAGGGGACATTGATGATAAAACATTGGACTTTGGTTACCTTATTTTCAGACAAGGCCACTTACTGTAGAAGTGACAGGGCTGGGGCAAATGAAGCAAAGTCAATCAGCTTCACCCTTATCTCATTTCTTAAATCACCCTTTGAGAATTATTTCAGACATACTGCAACTGTACACCTAATTAATATACAGTCAGGGCATAAAGTCATATCGATTTTGGTGTTTTCATTCAATTAGTTGGGGTGTAGCTTTCCAGGGGGGTCGCGTCAATAATTGTTGGGCCACGCAGAATTGGCTGTAGAAATGATTCAAAATATCACTCCTTTGTTGTCATTTTTGCGGTTATTCCTTGCGGAACCTGTTGTCATGACTTGTTAAGAGATGTGAAGAGATCATTTCTGCTTCCTATCAAACAAGTACAAATAGGTTGGCCAACGCAGTTTGGGTCTGTTGGAATCCACGGCATGTGTCTAAGAGAAGTAGCCTAAAGATCAAATTGGTATTTGCTAGCTGTGGGCCAGGGTGTGTATATGTGTATATATATATATATTGCATACATATCTGTCTATCTGTCTATCTATCTATCTGTCTGTCTATCTATCCTGTCTATCCTATCTATCCTATGCATCCTATCCATCCTATCTATCCTATCTATCCTATCTATCCTATCTATCCTATCTATCCTATCTATCCTATCTATCCTATCCATCCTATCTATCCTATCTATCCTATCCATCCTATCTATCCTATCTATCCTATCTATCCTATCTATCCTATCCATCCTATCTATCCTATCCATCCTATCTATCCTATCCATCCTATCTATCCTATCTATCCTATCTATCCTATCTATCCTATCCATCCTATCCATCCTATCCATCCTATCTATCCTATCCATCCTATCCATCCTATCTATCCTATCTATCCTATCCATCCTATCCATCCTATCCATCCTATCCATCCTATCCATCCTATCTATCCTATCTATCCTATCCATCCTATCCATCCTATCCATCCTATCCATCCTATCCATCCTATCTATCCTATCTATCCTATCTATCCTATCTATCCTATCCATCCTATCCATCCTATCCATCCTATCCACCCTATCCACCCCATCTATCCTATCTATCCTATCCATCCTATCCATCCTATCCATCCTATCCATCCTATCTATCCTATCTATCCTATCTATCCTATCTATCCTATCTATCCTATCTATCCTATCCATCCTATCCATCCTATCCATCCTATCCATCCTATCCNNNTATCCTATCTATCCTATCCATCCTATCCATCCTATCCATCCTATCCATCCTATCCATCCTATCTATCCTATCTATCCTATCTATCCTATCTATCCTATCTATCCTATCCATCCTATCCATCCTATCCATCCTATCCATCCTATCAATCCTATCTATCCTATCTATCCTATCTATCCTATCCTATCCTATTCCATTCCATTCCATTCTATTCTATTCTTTTCCATTCCATTCCATTCCATTCCATTCTATTCTTTTCTATTCTATTCTATTCTATTCTATTGTATTCTATCTATCTATCTATTCTATCTGTATCTCTATAATTTTTTGTGGACTACACATCGATTCTGTGACGTGACCAACATAGTTTTCTCGTCCGTGCAGGCGTGGGAGACCAACGCCAAATCCTATTTTGATACCAGCTGCCCCGGCGCATATGAGCGACGTCGGCAGGCGCATCCCCCTTTGTTGGTGAACAAGAGAAGGGGTGATTCACCATAGTTGACATTCCGAATAGATGATGGTACCCGTTGCCCATCCCAAACCGGCATCTTTTCTTTTCCAAAAAGACGTCATTGGGAATTGGTGAGTGTGTCAAAATTACTTGGCAAATGGATAGCTGAATGGCTGATCGCCACGAAAAAATGGAGGATTTCCCTTCCATGACCAATGGGTTTTACCTTCAGAGATTGCCCTCCGGTAAACAAGCTGGAGAGTTGACATTTTCAGCAACCTAAGACAGAATCCACACATGCGTCTCAAAGAGGCATTTTCTATTGCCAGGTTAGGGTACAAGGAAGGACAATCCCCACTATTTGATTAAATTCCCACTCTTGCTGACTTGCTGACCCCGAAAAGAATCCAGCAAGCAATATCCAATATATCCCCAGCAAGTAATATCCAATATCCCCAGCAAGTAATATCCAATCCCCACTTGATATTCATGACATTGTATCCCAATAAATGATCAATATTACTCATGTTATTAGATATTGTTACTTTTTTTTAGCAATATCCCATTCATGATATTATACCATTAGATATTATGAACTAATGTTAGTAATAAGGATTATATTATACCATTATATAGATATTATAATGAACTAATGTTATAATGATATCATAATGAACTATACCATTATAAGGAAAGTGAAATATAGTTCAACTATTATTATAATGAACTATTATTTAGATATCATAATAACTATATTCCATGATGTTATCCCCATCTAAGGAAAGTGCAATCACTTCAATCCCCAGGTGGCGGAGGAAATCATCGCCTCGGTGGATGCGAATGCGGCCAGCAAGTTCAACGCGCACGTGACTGGGCTCAAGTTCGGGTAGCCCAAAAATCCAGTGGTTCAGCATGATTTTCCTCCCAAAATTGGCTGAAATCCGCTGATTCCTCGTGATTTTCCCTACAAGAATTGGCTGAAATCCGCTGATTGGAAGTGATTCCACCCTATGAACATGAATTTTTAATGACAATAACAAAGAGGGGTATGTCCCATTTTTAGACACACCCTGAATACCAGCGAGAGGATTGGTAGCTCAACCAACAAAGCCACAAAATGTGGGGGTTCAAACAAAGTTGGAGGGTTAACCAATAAACATAGGGGATTTCATGAAAACAAAAGTGAAGGGATTCATTACCAAGAGAGATGGTGTCGACAAACCAAACTGGGGGCTGACCAACATGAGATGCGGGCCAGTTCACCGCCGTGCGGGCGAGCGACTGACGGGATGACTTACCGCAAGGAAATCAGGTGAAATCAGCATTTTGAATGTCAGCATTTTGAATGTGAACATAATGAACATATCCAAATCCGCAAATGGAAGGGGTCCAAATGGTGAGATAGTCTTATTAGTTATTTTTTGTTTAAACGTTAGTAAAGCAATCATAAGCCAACCATATTTGGATGGTTTATAGCACCCATAAAGATGGTGATTTTCGGGTGGTTTAATATTGCTTTACCAACACTAGTTACCCGCTGGTAAACTAACATAACTATGGAAAATCACCATTTGTAATGGGCAAATCAACTATAAATCACCATTTTCAATAGCAAACTGTTAGTTTACCAACACTAGTTATATCTAATTTGGTCCGCAGCCACTGGGCCAGCCATGGACCCCACAGCCAGGTTGGAAAGGCTACAGCTCTGGCTATCTACGGCTGCGGCCGCTTGGCCGACAGTGAAACAGAGCGATGTTTCCCTGTTTGTTGAATGGGTAAAGTAGATGACCAATATGGAGAATCCCCTGTGCTGTCAATGGAGATTTTCATGGGACAATCATTTATGAAGTGGAACATTTTCCATTTCTAAGTTTGATTGCAGGAGGGTACTGTAAAATCCCATTGAAATACTTGTCAATCTAAGATTTTCTAGGTGGGGTTAGCTATCAAGTAAGAAAGCGAGCCCTTAGTTTGTGCGATTCGCCAGGCATTTTGGCTGCAACCCATGTGGGTGGCCTGCGTGCGCTGGAACGTCATGGCCTGCAATATCCGAGCCTTGCCTGCAGAGCTTTTCTTTTTGCCCTATAGAAACTAGGACTTGACCAGCACAAAAGAGTGATTTGACCAGCCAACATGGTGAATTAAGCAGCCAAAATGGCCGTTGAACCAGATTTGAAGAGGGGCAGTCCATCATAGGCAGCAGCCTTTGTAGAGAAATGGTTTTGCAGATACCGAGGCCCATGATCAACAGCTACTGTATACTATCCACACATATGACAGGTAGAACATGAATGAACCTTCCTTTCACGATTGGTACAGCTGTGCTTAATAGAGAGACGTGTCCAACAAATGATGATACTCCAAAACCACCAAGGAGTGATGTTCCAACATACAACCACTTTGGCAATTTTCCCAGACACCCAAAGCCGTTTTGGATGCGAGTTCTGCCAGGAAGTTGAAGACCATTGCAGGCAAAGGGATGGTTTGGTCTTGAGGTATGCTTGGGAACCAGAAACCAACTCACTTGTGCAAGTGGAGCAGTAATGATTTTTCCTGGTGCAGCCTTGTGCTTTCAGATCATTTCAGTGATATTCGCCAAAATTGTGTCGAGGCACCCAATGACCTATTGCTTAATACCATGAAGAGAAGCATGGGGAATGGCAGTGTTGGACTCAAGATACTGCAGTGCAATTCCACCTTCCAGAAGCAGGAGTCAAGGTGAGCAGTCGTCCCTCAGTGGGTAATGTGATAAGTGGTATGGGATGATATTTGGTTTATGCTACCAAGCTTGACGAGGATTGTGGATAAACTTATGAAACAGGAGTTCTTATCACCAACCAATACCAAATTTAGGATGCCCCCCAACATTTTCATGCTGAATTCATCAAGACTAACAAGTGACTACCAGTTGTGGTGGCAAGCTTTTTCAGCCTTGACACAACCAGTGTTCTTGATCAAACATGTCCAAGCCTAACCAGGTGTTTCTGCCGGCTCTGTCGTGGCAGCCATGCTGGCCATCGGTTGCGAAGCAGAGGACATCTTCAAACTGACACTTGGGCACACCCCACGCATATCGCAAAATTGCCTTCGCTGATTTATGGGAAACTCGCTGAAGTGCCCTCTGCTTCTTGCGTAGTAGATAATATATTGCTTGGAATTGCCTGTAGCGATATGGGAATCGACACGGCAGATTCGAAAGATAATAAGATGGGACGTATCCCATTCTAGCAGGGGGTCAAAGCTGTAGATTTTCCATCATTTTCCCTTCATCCTAAGGATTGAAGAGATGCCATTTTACAAGCTCGCCCTGCCCGAGTTGGGCTCTTTGGTCTCTCGACTTGGAGGGAGAAGGACTCATCCCATGTCATTCTGCAGGGCATGCGTGAGAGTGGTTGGGATTTCTAGTGGAAAAGGGTTGACGATATTTGAAAGATTCATGGTTCTGTCCCAATCTATGGTGAGTATACGATGCCCAAGCTGATTTGGCACAGTGGCTTGACAGCTTGAACTGAGGTTCGGATTCTGGGTACGATCCTGTTGCTTGGATCTGATTGGAACATAGGTGAAGCCCGCTGAAGCTCAATGGGGGAGTTTGGATTGACCCGTCTGGGCGATGAAGGAATCCTAAGGTGGGAAGCAGGTGTGCTAGCCAATATAGATGATGTCAACCCAGGGTACATAAACAACCAGTTTATGAATTATGTAGGGAGGTCCCCAAATGCGGACAATTCCAGTTATGTTATATATATATACATACAAATGGTACCACCTAATTCATAAACTAGAGGTTTATTAATCCTGGGTTGACATTGATGCTGCCAGAAGCTCATTCCTGTCACCCTGACCTCTTATGCAAGCAGGCACTGGTACTGCCCTATTTGTACATGCTGCCCCCGTTTAAAATCGCCATGTTGGGTTTCGATATATCCCACTTTTTTTCTCAACATATTGGCGCTTTGTTCCCATCATTTGTTGATTTGAGGATCAAGGTCATTATTACCATCATTGTGAATTTCAACCTCCAATATTGAACACCCCCTGGCCCGAACCCCCTGGCCCTGGTGTAGTAATTGGATTTGGGGGCCTTGCCACTTGTGACATGGGGAGCCGCCTAAGGCAGAGTATTTTGCAAAGCTTGGTCGGCTCATCCGCGGCTGCAGTACTTGATTGCCTGGCAGGTGGGGACACCTTCTATAAGAAATTCCAATCAATTGAAGGGACCAGTAGACAACAATTGACTGGATCTATGTTTGGACATATCCTACATCTTTAAGGAATACTTAACATGAATAGAAACGAAACCACAGACTTAAATCCTCAGTTTAGGGTTGAACACGCACCCAGTAGATGGTCACTTTGGATCAAAATTGGGTCAGCCGCCCGGCCCCTGGCAGATGGCACTGGACCTGGGTTGAACAGTGGCTACATCTTGGAGGAGATGATCGGACATGCCCTGAAACAGAAATGTCCCTTGCTGTTGAAAAATCGAGAGTGGGTGACATATAGAAAGCTCCTCGAAGTGTCATCAGCTCCATGGCTGGCTGGAAAATATGTCCCAGAAATCGCTCGTTGATATTTTCCAGCTAACTAAACACCTACATTTCGCATGGGGGATTTTCCGTTGTCAGCCACGTTTGATCGCCGGCGGGCAAATGGGACTCACCACCCTCCGTTTTTTGGGTAGCAGTACCACACATTTGGATCATCGACTTGAAATTTGAGAGGTCAGGCATGCCCGTAGGGAAAAGTAAAGATGGACGGGAGTGGAAGGAAGTTCAGCTTCTCCGAAAGGACACTTTCAGCTCGGGAGGGAGAGAAGTCACCTGGATGTGGGCAGAATGATGATCCAAAGGATGTGGACCTGTTTTCCACGGCCTATTTCCGAACTTCGTACATCTTCATGTCAAGGTCCCTTCATCTGGAAAGTTGTGTGACCTTCCCTGAAGCATGGGACTACTGACTGCACAATTTGGCGTTTTCTGAAGGTGGAGATGAACACATCACCCTGAAAGCTGTGAAGGATCGCTTTGGACTCTTGGCTAAGTTGGAACTGGTGAACCCTGTGGACCTGCGTTGAGTTGGGATGTCATCCCGCGATGTACGGAGCTTTGGTTTTCACTTCGAGCTTGAGAAGACCAGCCAAGACAACCTCACACAACTCGCTGGCTGCTACCCAAGAAACATCCACTTTCCTATCGGTTCCGCAATTAGTCTAGTTGATCGCATCACCCTTTTTACTGGTGAGTCTCCTCATTTTGGTTGACGACATCCCAAAGAAAATCCCCGAAGATTACCTCACTTCTCTTCCGACAAGGTGTAAATATACTTTAAGTAGTAGAGTCCTTTTCCCACCTTAGAATTTTGCCCCCAAGAAACCACCCACCACTCCGTTTTGGGATGCCCCATCCACCATGGCCACCGAGGCAAGCGCCTGGTGATCCTCGCCTGCGAGCTGGACAGCGGCAAGGAGCGGCGCTTCACCCCCGAGACGGATCCGGAGCTCCCCGTGCGCGTGGCCGTGCGGATGTCCATGGGAGTTCCCGGGCTGATGGAACCCTTTAATTACCGAGGAGATAGGGATTGGGGATTGGGGCCGCTGATTTATTTTTCGTTGCTTTTTTGTGATGCATATGTTACAATATTTTCAAGAAGACTTATGCACGCAGGATGTGTATGGTCAGAGGTGTGATGAAGTTGGTGAGTCAGTGGTGACTGGTTTGTCATGGCATGATGACTTTGCCAGCATTGAGCTTGGTGGCAGGACACATGTACTGCGATGGAGGGATGTGCAACTTGGTTCACGTGCAGACTTTGATGTTCTTCCCCGCTTATCTCATCGGTGGATATTGGTGCGCAATCAGCTTCAATAGTGCCAGAAATGCAACTTCTCAAATGCATCTCTTTACCCTTTCCTAGCGACTTCTGCTCGAAAGTCTTTGAAACCACCAGCTTTGACAAACTCAAACAGACTCAAAAACCTTTGATGAACTGACAGCCTGCTGAGCCACACTGAAGGCAACGACTTCCCAATGAATGCCTTGCCAGAGTCAGAGACCCGCTTAGGTTTGATGGTGAGGCGCCTCGAGGTCAAAATGAGGAAACCATGACGTTCTTAAGTTGGGCTAGGAAGGTCTCCTGCGAAGCGCAGTTGTTTGTTGGGATTGGGCGATTGATCTAAGGTTTTCAAAAAAAATAGGACGACCTAAGTTTGGTGTGGAAAAGATCAGCTTCCATTTGATGTTGGGAAACAGCTGTGAAGACAAGCTGGGAAAGTCGGGACTGTTGCAGGCCTGTGGATTGGATCCAACATCACAGTGCAGGCAGGTCAGTTGCCAACCGAACACTTGAAACCGGTGCCATCAAATGTGGCAAGCTGGAACATCCACCAGAAATAGTGCGTTGATTTCCCAGCCATAAACCTCCATTGAGTTTCGGGGATTTTCCATGCAGGACTCGATGCGGTGATCCACAAGGAGAAGTTGGACACCTTCCCAAAGGCTGGTTGATGATTGGTTCGGGGGTTCTACGTAGAAAAAACATGGGGTTTAACATGGTTTATCATCATCCATTGTGTCTATGTAAAACACGAACATCATGATAAATCTACATTAAATTAGATCCATGCATCACATGTTACAGTGAAATTTCGTGAACTGTGGGAATCACGTTCTGGAAAGTATCCCTGTGAATCTTTGCTCATTCATGGCAAGAAGTGTTCAGTTTGCTGCTGCTTTCGAGGCGGCCGAACATTTGACGGCCCTGATGCAGCAGAAGCCAACTCTCTTCTCCGTGAAGACCATCCTGGACCTCTCGATGACCTCGGACGCTGGGATGAAGGGGCGAGCTGGAGAGCTGGACATGACCGGGCCTCGAACGTGGGGGTGAAATCCATGGGGTTGGGGGATACACCGGTCGATATAATGGTGAACATCCTGGGCCCAAGAGTTTCTGGTAATTTCTGGTCAGTGAAGTTCGAACGATGTTTTTTGGAGACATGAGGTTTTAAATCAGGGTGTCGCAACGATGTCGGAACGATGTTTGTTGTTCTTTCCAAAGTCAATCATCAGCTCCCCCTAAAACTTCCCATGATCTGCAGGGTTGCTGCAACCAAACACAGGTGAATAAGAGGATAGCCCTGAGTTGAGGCGAACATCCCCAATTTCTAGGTTATTAAGGATCACCCTCTCCATCTTCCTCCTAGGGTCACTCTCCCAAACGATCTTCCCAACCCAAATTATGGTCAACAATCTGAGGTTCCCATTTTCAAGGCAATGATACCCTATGGTAATTCAACAGTTTGCTCTTGATACTATGAACATTCAATCCAAATCACTATTCTTCATAGGTAAACTCATGGCACCAAATGGGCCATGGCTTCCAGTTACCAACCTTTTGAAGTCACTACCAGAGGCTCCCCAGAAAGTTGCCTCAGATCTCAGGTGAACATCATGATGGACGCCAATTTGGTGCTTCAGATCGCCCAGGCAACCGCCAAGATGAACCTCTGCGGCGGTGGCATCTCGGAGTTGGCGCCCGAGATCCTGACGTGCCGCAGCTGGGAGCGGTGGTGGAGGGGGCCTGGGGGAACAACAGGAGATTTGGGGTAGACTATGATAGGAATTATAATATATTATAATACAATGTATTACTAATTGATTACAAAAACGTGGGCAAAAAAAGGGAACAACTTAAGTATCCAGAACGGGGATATATCATGTTTTTAACCGACTGAGATAACATCTGGAATTGTCTCCCATTTGTGGAGACCCCAAATATGCAGTGACAATCATGAGAAACCATGGGATTTTGGGCTACTGGTAGAATAACAAATCAGGCCCTCATGGCTAGTGGGTACAAGGTGCTGGCAAGAAGGTCAAACATTCAGGGCCAGGTAGAAATCTTGAGAGGATTGTTAGTGTTCTGGCTAATGGTTAAAATACCAGATTTCTTATATAATTGAGATAACCTCCAGTAATCGAACATGGCGAAAATCCACCATTTATAGATGATTTTCCCATCTATAAACCTTCATTTATTTTCGGGGATTTTCTATCCAGGAACGTTTGATGACACCGGAGGGTACAGTGAAGCAAGAGATGAAACCATCATGGAAGCTCAGGTTATGTGGCGGGCGTTTGGACCCATTTGATTTCAATCTGAGCAAGGAGCAGCAGCTTGACTTGTCTGGCGCTGCGGGCACTCAGGGATCATACGAACTGTTTGCCAAGATGTGCGGAGTTGAGATGGGTTCAGTGACGGAGACCTACAAGGTCTAGTCAGATGTGTGTAATCTCTGCCAAATAGTGGTCTTACTGGCATACACTTTTTGGTCATTCATGTTTTGGAGGACTTCCCATTCCGTCATTCCTTATCAGTGTGTTTCCTTGTCGACAATCAATGTTGACAGCAATTTATTGTACCCCCTGCCGGGGTGATTGGCCAACAGCCACACGAAAGGAATTTGATAATTTGGAGTTTGCCCGATAGGAGATCCTTATCCTAGAACTAAGTCGAATGGATCCATGCAAACACAAGGAGGGAAACAACATGAACCACATTTCCAGGGAAAACAGGAGACACTTCGCATGTTATCCCCAAAATTTGGATCAGTTATCCATGTATCCAATGATCCCCGAAGCAAAATGTACCAAACCATCACCCAGACGATCCCCCAATCGCCTGAGGCACCGAGAGCTGTATTTGTCTGGACAGCTCAGTGCCTTGGTTTTTGCCTCTTGCAGGAGGATATGGGGGTCGGTTTCTCATCTCCAAATGGGCCCCATTGGTAAACATTGGCCGGGCTTTATGGTGTTGGGTTTACCACTACTCCCTTCTCCCTAAGATTAAGATGATTGAGCACCCCGTTTCTTGGGACCAGAAACTGAACACATAGAATTCTCCAATACTAAACCAGGGTTTCGTTTTTTGGTGAATGCCCACAAAATACATCACTCTGAGGCACACACCTCCATGCCTGCATGGTGGATGAGAGCACCAAGGTTATGAGCGAAGAACAGAGGCTGAAACTCTTGTTATATTGTATGCACTTGGATTATCCCAGCGACTAAAGTGTCGCACTTTCCTGTCCTGAATTTTATGATTCAATTTTTAAAAGAAGAGGAAAGTTTGCGAGTGCCTTTAGATCTGTTTCGGAATTGGCTTGTCTTGCTGCGAGAACCGAGTCAATGTTGCGGGTGAAAGATCACTTGGTCAACAGGGACAACCAGGAGACTTGCAGCAAGTCCAGGGATGATTCCCCGTATGTTCTGCGATGAGTTCCAGCCCTTGCAGCCTTGGGCTGTTTCGTTTCGTGTGACGGAGAACGGTGGTCAAAAGAGTCAAGCGATCTTGCCTTCCTGAAGTCTTGATGTCGCATCATCTTGTATCATCTTATTTATATAACTTTATTTACTTTGTATATATCATCTAAATCATTTGTGTTGTATAGATTTATTTAACTTTATTTATATAACTTGGCTTGGGTAAGAAAACAAACCAATCTACCATACCTTCGCTGTAGTGGTACTGTGCATTATTTGGACTTAGACAGTCAGAATCATGCTTTTGGCATAGCTGGCAGTTGGAGTTTTGGACTGGGTGATCCAGTCGTGGCACCAAGCCTTGCTATGTTCCACCCTCTTTTTGCTGGCTAAAGCTCCCACTTTGAAAAACAATCATCCCCATGTGGATTCATGTTGAGTCAGGTGAAACTCAATTTTCTTGCCGTATAAATCCCCATTTTCGGTGATGAACTAACTAGAAAACTCCGTGTTTGATGCTTTAATCAATCATGTTAGATCCCAATTTTTGTGGAATGAATCACTATATAGAAATCTACAGACATCTGCCATTTCTTGGTGGTGAAATCCACATTTTATTCACCCTGACCCTCTCGGGCAAGGCATCTGGGCATCGAATCCTTCGAGGCCACCCTGACGCGAGGCCGCTGGAAAAGCGCCTGGGGCGAAGCGCCCTGGGAGCGCCTCGGCTGCGGGAAAAGTTGGACAGCTCATTGCCGATGGGGTTAATGATGGTTGATGTGGGTTGATGTGGGTTGATGGTAGGACTTTGAAACAAAACAGTTGATGATGGTTGATGTGGATGCGGTCTGGTGTTGTGAATTTTCAGATCCACTGGAGATTTTTCTTGCGGTGTGTCCAACAATGGGGAGATACATCCAAGTCTACAATTTCATGGGCGAGTTTAGTGGAAACCAATAGGTTGGGGCAAGTCATCGAGTTTGGATGTGAATGGAAGCTTATTCCTTTGTTGGCTTTGAATGCACAGTGTTTGATGGCGAACCACGTTTTAGAGGGCAGCAGACACTGGTGCTTTGGATCCTAAAGTCTCTAAAGCCAAGGTTCCGGCCGCCGGGGGCAGTGCTGGCGACCGCACTGACGGAGCAGGTGGGCTCAAAAACGGATATCATTTGGGTCAAGGAATATTGATATGTACTTGTAAGGTTAATATCCGAATATTTGAGGACGTGGATGTGGGTCAAGTCCTATTTGGGTACCTGTTCAGACCCTCACTTTTGGGAGCTACCACTTCAGGACAAATTCATGCTCCCAATCATATCATGTGACTATTCCTCTGCGTACTACAATTGAATATTCAATTCTTATGGGGTCACACCCATGTACACCCCATTTTCAGGCCACCCCAAACAATATATAGATATGGTTGTATATCCCCATTATATCTCCATTGATGGGTCAAGAGCTAAAGATCCACAGGTCCCCAGGTCAGAGGTGGTTGAAAGGCGGAAGACCCCGGAGCGACTGCCGCATATCGATTTCTGGTGCTGAGCTGAGTCCCATATTCTTTTGGGCTCAGGTGGAATAGGATGGTGATGAGATACGTGAAAATTAAATGCTTATCGCTCGGGTGTTTAGTAATTGTGTATGATTGTTCCTGTTACTGTAAGGGTCCAGTGGTTCATACTTTGGTCACTTGGGGTTGAGATCCTGTCAAATCTTGGACTGCGTTGAAAGAAGAACACATTGTTTTTGTGTGTTGGGTGGACCAACCACCTACCTCTCAGATTGGTTGAAGGAATGCCCGGTGAATCACTGTGAGGTCTCCACATTGGCTGGATCTATGTGTGCGTCCTTCGAAGGTGTGGCCAAAACACATATGAAGGGCATTCTTGGGGTCTTCCCAATGTGGATGTTAAGCAGTTTCCATCTACTTTTGGCTTATCTATGCTTGCCTTACTTTCATGCCGGCATCAGAGTTTCAAAACCAGCAAGCCCAAGGTTTTGGGGGAACGAGGTGCAACTCGATGAGCCGAGGCATGAATCCTGCACTGGCAGCTGGAGAAGATGAAACTCAGCAGGGGCCCCAGCTGCCATCTCTGCATAGGTCGAAGAATTGGGTCCAGTGTACCTTGCAATTGGACAAAGATGGCAACTAGAAATCCTCAACAACGTTATCCACTCCGAAGTGTTATATAAAGATACAAACCGTCAATTTTTACGGATTTTCCAGCCAAATCATATGTCTGAGGCTCAGCAACAATGCTGGGGCCAGGCCGCTACAATTGCCAGCTGCCTGGTCCGCCAAAGGCACCAGTTTTCGCCTGGCTCGGAAGCCAAGGTTTGCCATGGGATGTGTTTCGTGGAGCTGGCCGCAGCGGTGAATTTTGATATGTAACCATATTTAGTAGCTATGATAGCTATGGGTCAGAGCAAAGCTGTTTAAGAAGATTGAGTTTCGCATAGCGATTTCCGTGTTCCTCTTTTGAGGTGGTCACGAGGCTGCCAGGGTTTTGAGATGTTTTCACCCATCTGCAGGTATGGATCAAACCTTTGTAACCCGCAAAATTGGTGGTCACTCGGAGCCCTGGCGCTTGCATTTTTCCCTCATACCCAAGTCATTAAATTCTGAGGCCACCCTGCCTTACGAGCCGGTGTGCACGGAAAACCTCACCCCTTGGCTGAAGCTGTTGCCCTGCGGCTTGGAGACTCAGCCTTGATCCACAGTGGACGATCCACATGAACTACCACGATTCCAGTACCAACTGGGTTCAAGCCTGGAGAAACTAGGACTCAGCTATGATTTAATGCTGAAATATGCTTAATAAAAACATGTCGGCATCATTCTTGATGACTGGGATGGGACATATTAGGAAGGCAGCGCAGACATGGCAATGCGGCAAGTTCGCTGTGTGATCATCCTGGCAGTGGGGGTGATATCCCAATACAGGCATGTCCAACCTGTGCCCTGCCACATGTCTTGGTCATCGGTTTGAAGCCTCCAACATGTTTTTTGTGGGAGTAACTTTTATGGATTCGGGTAACGTCCCATTCTTTTTTGGGGTAACTGACAAATTTTTCAGTTGGTACAACAAACTCGCACAATCATTTGTTCTTCCAAAACTTCCATTTTTTCTGGGTCATTTCCCATTTCTGTTGGGTAAAACCGTCCCACCCAGGTCGCCACAGGGGGCTGGCAGCTCTGTTGAGCTCCCTGGTGCTACAAGTGGCTGAATCGCCCCTGGCGTCCTTGACCCTGGCGGTACAAAGGTGGGCTGGATGGGTGGGCATCATGGTATTGTTTCAGAATTATTTATTGCATAGATCTATTTCATTTCTTTTAGATTCATTACATTTCATTACTATTTCTTGGTTGTTATTTCTGTTAGTGTAGATGTTCATGATGATGGTGGTGATGACGATGGTTGGTGGTACTGGTAGTGATGGTGGTGGTGGTGGTGGTGGTGGTGGTGGTGGTGGTGCTAGTGCTAGTGCTGGTGCTGGTGCTGGTGCTGTTGGTGCAGCGACGGACCGTGCTCCCGCAGTTGCAGGTCAAATAGCGAAGCTACCGTGAGAGCTTCGTTGGATGTTGTGCGCCAGTTGGTGGGAGAGACACCTTCACCTGAGATGCCTTGGGGATGCACTCCATTTGCCTGGGATCCCTGCAAGAAGTGGTAAAGAGTTTGGAACTGATGTAGAGTACCCCTATTAGAAAACTGAGCTGTGATGGGATGTACCCGGTATACCATGGTATACCGGGATATCGCAGTTCCGAAGCATTTGCAAATTGCAGGGATCATCGCAGCCTCCTTCCTAGCAGTGTGTTTCGACCAAGCTCGGCTGCAGGTACTGCCAGGGGATGTGGCCTCCTTGCCTGCGTGGTTGAACAGCTTCGCGGTAGCTTGGCTGCCCACAGCGTGCAGGGCCCGTCAAAGGACCGGTGCCAAACGCGGCAAACTTTGGTGCTTCACCTGAGGCACGGAAAGTGGAGACATGTGTCGCAGCCGTTGGGGATACCCAGATGTGTCAAGGTGGCTTTGAGTTCAGTGAAATATATATACTGTAAATATGTGTAGATATCATGTAAGACGTGGACAATGATCGGAGTCATTTTGCGTTGAAAGATATTGGCTTTCTGATTCGTGGCCTCCGTACTGAAGACTTGCAATGGCTTGCAATGGCTTGCAATCATGAAATTCATAGTGATAGATGCGCCCAGATGTACAAACGCAGATTCCCAGGGACACATCACTCACCAGTTGGAAATCTGAGTATGCATTGAGCGCGAGCACCTTTAGAGGTAGTTGAGTGAATCCGATGCATGATGAAGTAGGCTGTCGATACATCCCATCCTTCCCACCTAGCGGAAAATGATGCAGGGATGCCCTTCATTGCCCTTTGTCACTGAAGACTGCGAAGTTGAAACCATGCCACACCACAGAGACCCAAAGCGGTTTCATTTTCGAGAGATGCGTCCTGATGTGGGTGGCATGATACAAACTTTCAGGCGCTTTGATCCACCAAAAACCTGCTCTGCCACAAAGAATCCTGAAATTTGATAAGTGCACAACGCCATAACTCTTCCATCCCAACTGTACCATCCCTAAAGATAAAGTATGGGTATAATTCTTCCATCCCCACTTTCTCGATCTCTGAAGCCTAGGCCTCCTCAGAGGTTGCTTTCTGGTGGCCGGGGACAGCACCAGAGCTGTGGGGAGCTCAGTCGGGGTGGGTTTATCCGACAAATGGGGGCATCATACACGGAGATCAACCAGGACCAATGAGGTGATTCAGGTGGCTTTCACTTCTCGTGTCTTTGCGTAGCAGTTTTTGAGGCTATGCCGGCTAAAACCAAATCCACCAATGGTGCAGCTCCAACTTTTGGTCCTCTCTCCTCATCTTGGGAGGCCTGAAGCGCGGACCTACACTGTGCATGGTGGTCAGGCAGGGGTGGGACGTTGGAAGCCACAAGTTTGAAGAGCTTCTGTTTTGTTACCTTTCTACCTTTCTGTTTAGACCATCTTTTGGGCATGTTGGTGTGTTCCTAGAATTAGGGAAGCCTCCCAGAATATTGAGAGCAGTTTTGCCTCCCAAAGTACATCAGTTTGTAGATCTTGAATCCTGGCTGGAGGTGGTGCTAGTGCCAACGGCATCGTAGGATGCCCCAGAGGTGTTCCCATGTTTGGATGACTGGCCTATTGACCGTGGAAGGAATTCAAATTGTCATCATGATCATTCTGTATGTGCAGGGGTATGTAGATTTGTTTACAGTATGCAGTATGCTGTGTATTTTGGTGAAAAAGCCGATGGTTGACCTGAGGTTGCTTCAGCAGTCTTCCATCGCGCGGTCAACGACTTACTGCAAGATGAATCTATGCACAGCATAACATTGCGCCGCATGTGGTCACTGCAGTCATGAAAACTCACGGTCACTGACATCACTTCCCTTCTTTGCCCAGGTTCTTTAGTTGGGACCTCAGATACCAAATGAGGTTGCCAGACATTTGTTCTGGTCTTCATGGCTACAAGTGAGATCTCAAACCCTCTGGCTATGAGTCAAAATTTCATGCCCAGCTACGGATTTAGGTAGGTCTTAGTAGCAAGCCCTTCACCCAATTTAACCCAAATCCACATGGATTTTATGCCCCAAATCTGTGGAGATTCAGCCAACGATGTTGACATTGCGCTAACACACCAAGGTGGTCCCTGGACTTCTCAGGGTAGTGACAATCGGCCTCGCGTCATGCGGGACATGCTCTCCCAGGACGGGCCTCTGAAGTCTTCAGAAACACCCGTGGTTCGGAAAGGCAGATGGGTTTGTTTCAAAAGGGGGATACATGAATACCAGATGGAGCCAAGAACTTGGACCAAAGCTCAAAGTATGACTGCGACAACACGGCAACAGATTTATCTTCAATCGAAAGTTGCAATAGCCAACGCAAAACATGATGAAACACGGCCAGGTGGCACATGCTAGGTTCATTGCAAAGACCACTTGCAATTTTGCTTCCTTGGCCATGGCAAAGATTCTACGCTTGTGCTGCTTGGTGCTGCTTTCCTGGGCTCTGCAACCAGTCTTTTTGAAAGGCCGGTCTCCGAAAGAGGACATGGTAATTCCCTCCGCTTCAAACTAGCCCCGTTTAGTAGAAGAGTTTTTTTTGGGGGGTCCGATATTATAGAGGGGTTCATGGTTAAGGGGATGGGATTAGTTAGTTGTCCATCAGCCCCAGAACTTCGTAACTTTGTACATTGTGAGAATCTCTCAAACGCTCCTGGGCAAGTGGCACACCACATACAGCATTTGCAACACCATTTTGCTCCCTTTGATCCGGTCTGTGCCTAGTGCCATATGAGGGTTTCCGAACATGGGGGACCCCAACATCATCCAACATTGGTCATATGTATAGCAACCCCCAAATAGAAAGTTGGCAACCTGTACATTAGGGAGAAACACATTTTTTTGAGCATCTTTTCTACCTTTCTGGGGACTCCCATACTTGGGAAACCAAATGATTCTGGCCACATATTGATGTTTCTTGCAGTGAAGCCATGATTTTCCTGTGGCAGGCCTGTCACCACAGAGACAGCGACGGCAGAGCAGAGTCCCACGGCAAGTGCGGCAGTCGGAGTACAAACGCAAGGAGCAGGAAAGACGGCGGCAGGGGCAGCACAAGCCCAGGCGCAGTGAGGCCAAGCAGTCATCCCTTTCATGTAAAGTATACAACTTAGCAATGTTGATTTTGATGCAGTTCTTGTTCCTGTTGTTGGATAGATTGAATTGAATTGAAACATTTCATCGAAGAGAGAGGCCTGACTGTGGAGGTAGAGATCATTCTTCCCTGCAGGAAGTCTATCACAACAATTGGCGATGGATTGCACTCCATGCGTCAGGCTTCTTTGAAAGGAGACTTTGCAAAGGCTGCTGAGTGGTTTGAGAAACTTTGCGCTTTGAGTGACTTCAAGGTCGAGGCCAAATCTATCAACATTGTCATCCAAGCAGCTGCGAATGTTGGAAAGATCAAGGAAGCAACTTCCTGGTTCCGGAAACTTTCTGAGTACGATTTGAATGCAACTCAGGAGTCCTACACAAGCATGATCTCCGCTGCTGCCAAAAGGAGGATGGTTCCTGAAGCAGAGAAATATTTTCAGGAAATGAAGGTGCAGGAAATTGAGCCTGATGATGTTGCATATGGGGCCTTGCTGTCAGCCTTTGCACGAGTTGGCAACTTGGACCGTGCGGAGAAGTATTTCGGCATGATGCAAAGTGATGGCTTGACGCCAAATGAAATTATTCTATCAACAGCAGCTGGGCAATGCAGCAGCCAGCAAATTTTGTCATTTGTACTTTTGCAGTGCTCTTGTTCCATTGAAATTCCATTAATACCCTTCAACAGCTCCTGGGCCCCTGAAGACAGCTTCACGTGTACAAGCCATGGCAGTCACCAGCAGAAGGGACGCAGAGTATATAGTTGGACTGTTCTTTGAAAAGAGGGCCTTGAGATGAATGAAGTGTCGTGTCAACAATGCACTCCGGGGTTCAACCATTTTGGCAACCAAGATGGTTACAACAGCGTCAAAAAGAGGGCATCAGGCAGCGCAACAGTGGCTTCAAAGAATGGAGGATGCCAACTTCAAGCCAGGCAAAAGGCAATACACCGACTTGATCAATGCTGCAAGCAAGGACGGAAATCTGGATGCCGCGGAAGCTTTTTTCCCAGTTCATCAGTTTTTTTTCCCCGAAACCACCTGTAGAGGGGGAAGCGTTTGAGAAACGTAGGTTTAGATTTGAGTCACAGAAGATTTGAGGCATGATCATGCATTCTGGCAAAAAACATCAGAAGATATGATATGACATCACGTCTCAGGATTTTCTAGAGAAATCAAGTTGTTGCCAAAGAGGCAACATTCCCGCAAGGGGTGTTTGCGAAAAAAATCTGCAACGCATGCGTGACACTGTCCACTTATAGAACTCCCATACTGGCGAACACAAGTGAACAGATTGTATTTGAGCGCTTTTCGCCCACCCTTAATCTAGTTTCTTGTACTTGTGATGGCTGCTTGGAAAATGGATTCAAGGTCAACAGGTCTTCCAAAACACGATTTGTTCACGCTGCGTCTTGCACGTCCTTACTCGCCTGTCTCAAGGAAGAGGCCCTTCGGAAAATGGGGGCGGCATATGTCATGCCAGACATGATAACCTACAATGCGATCATGAATACTGCTGCCCGCTGGCGGGGTCGGGAACTTGCCAAAAGTTACTTCGAGGATATGAAGCTCCTCAATCTTAAGCCGAATGTCGTGACCTATGGTACTCTTATCAGCGCTTCATTTAAGGCCAAGAAGTACAGTGAAGCCATTGAAGCATTTCAGGAGATGCAGTCTGCCGGCTTCGATGGCAACGTGCTTGACTACACCCAAATCTTCACAAGCTTGTCCAGGTTGAATCGTGTACATGATATTGAGGGTATTTTAGAAGACATGTCAGCTCGAAACGTGAAGACTACCGCAGAATGTCGCAAGGCTTTGCAAGATGCATTGGGCAAAGAGGAGTATGCTCGGATTAGCGAGAACTTTCGACTGGACAGACATGGTGATGGGAGATTCGACAAAGTTAGTTTTAGGATTGAGCAAGATCAGGAAGCAAAGTTGGACAATATGCGCCGCGAACAAACCAAGGCGGCTTTGCGGCGGTCCAGGCCTTGATTTTTCAAGGCAAATGTGTGCATGCTGCAGCTTTTGAAAAGGTGCTTGCTTGTCTTGCGTGCACGCAAGGAAATGTACAGATACAGGATCTCCTTTTGAATCATTGAATGTGCACATTAGCACCGGAGGTGCTAGAGTGCTCGTCTTGAGCACCGGTGTCACCGAGTGCTTCCTGCGTGCACACCTAAACAGGAGGGATCTGAAGTGCTGAGCAAACGTTGGACGGAAGTTGATTTATCTCAGTCCGCAGTTGGTTGTGCTTGTAGACACCTTGAAGTGACAATACCGTGTCGCGCGAACCGAAGCGGAACTCCGCCAGGAAGGCCGTAGCGAACGAACGCATGGGCGATACCTACTTCGTCGCTTGGACATCAAGAAATATCCTGGAGGCTCAAGAATGTGAGACTGAGAAATGAGATGACCCTCTGATAATTTATGTGGAAAATCACCATCTTTAATTCATAAATCATCTATCAATGGGCCATTTTACATAGCTATCTTAAATAGCCAGAGGGTAATTCCTTGTGGGATGATGATTGACAAATCAAGGACTTACTTCCAAGGTCAGTGTGACAATATCGATGGATCATTCATGATGATTCATGATGATTCTGTGTTAGACCTTTTGTAGATGCATTTGGATCTGTCCAAAAATGAGGTATACCGATACCAGTATACCCATTGTACCCCACAGTTTCCAAATGGGAAACATGATGATCATCCCTTAAATTGGCAATACCCTATTCTCAGACAAAGCCATACCTGGCATTCAAAACCCCAGCTCTCCAGCACGTGAGGTCTCAGCAATCCGGGCCGCTCCAGATACGTACGATTTCTGGTGCAGAGCCCAGCACCTGAATTGACCCCGCTCCGCTGGGAGTTGGGGTGGTCCAAAACAGAGAACCATAGGGATACCCCCATGACCATATTTTGATGGGGAAAAGATGATCATCCCGCAAATTTTGGGGTACCTTATTTTCAGACGATAGACAACGAAAATTCTGGTAATTAGGTATGTGTTGTGAAAATGTCACATGACCGCTGACCGCTTCTACTCTTTGTTTGCCGCAAGTGTCGGAATGCTGCAGATCGGGCATCAAGCGTCGAACAGTCATTCTTTGTCATGAAAGTTTGATTTTTCCGACACTGGCGGCTCCTCCAAGAAAGCACTCAAACCGGCTGCAAGGATCAGTTGCCATTCTTCATCAGGCCAACTCAGTGGCCCGTGGTGTGGGACTGGAAAAAAAACAACTATTTTTCAAACAAACAAGTTCCCAAAGTTAGCTCGCTTCCAGCTTTTTAATTGCTTTCAGACAACCGCTGAGTCTATCGAATTGTTTTCGTTGAATGCAAAGGAGATAGTACATGTATTTTTTTCTATCGGTTTTTATTTTCATCCTAGTCAGACCTTCCGGCTTTACTCCCGGATCACAACTTGTTCATTCCAGTTCTCGAAATAAAAGCTGGTCCATATGATATGCCCTTGAAGCTGAGACTGCTGAGCCAGGCCCCTCTGGCACAGCATCCGCGCCGTTTGGGTGGATGCCACAGGTGCCAGTGTCAGCTGCCCCAGCTTCGAAGGTTTATTTGCAGCAGTTCTGTTTGGGGTAAAATAGATCAAAATACAGCTTGAGAAATTGAGATGCATGAGATGTTTGAGGATGTTTGAGTGTTTTGTAAGGCTACTGGGGAGACTTGAGTGAGCAATGGCGAACACGTCAACAAAGCGCGTTCTGGCGTGGTCTCAACAGCGACCTCCAAGGACATTGCTCAATGAAATTCAACAGCGGCGACATGCTACAGCCTCACTTGGTTCTAACACTTTTATTGGAGTCCATCCATGCCTCTTCTTTTCCCTACATTTTTTGTCAGATAAGATAGGATCTTTCTCATCAAACTCAGCCCATAGCACCGCCCCCCCAAAAAACAAACAGATAAAAGAAGCAAAAATAAACTGTTTGTAAACTCTGGTGGCATAAACTTTTAAAACGTCTATAGGTTTCATTAGGTTTCTATTTTTCTATATAGGTTTCATTAGGTTTCTATTTTTTTTTGGCTTACTTACTAAATCATCATATACGCCGATTTCCAGGCCATGCCCAGCCCTGCAACGCTGAGGTGGAGCTTGCGGGTGCTGAGGCGATAAAGCGGCTGCAGCTGCAGCGAGGGATCGCAGATGGGGTGGATGCGATGGAGTCAGCCTGGCATACATGGGCAATTCACTCTCAACCATCGGGATTTAAGATGATTTAACTATAACACAATTGTGGTTTAACCCATAAACAAGGAGTTAACCATCGAACATTTGGATTTAACCATCAGAAACTGGAATCGAGCCATCAAAAATGGTGACAGCAAATTTGCGGAGTTGATCATCAGACTCAGACATTGGGATTTAAGCATCAAAAAGGGTATTTGACCAATAGAGAAATGGATTTAAGCAATAGACCTAGGGCTTTAAACATGTTGGCGCCAAACCCCACGTTTGACCACACCCCAAATGATATAATAATGATATATGATATGTTCCATCCCCAAGATGATGTTTGCGACGATGATGGTGATTTTTGATGATGATGATGATCATCATCATGATGAAGATGATGATCATGTCCCGTCCGGTCAATTTCCGGGGCGGTCAAACGTAGGGTTTGCAGCGAACATGTTTAAACCAACCCAACCATGGGGAATTTCAGCAAGACAAGCAATAAGTCAACCAAGCAAAAATGGAGGTTTGACCAGTAACGAAGGGAAGTAGCAGGGTAAGTGGGGATTCCAGCGAGCCAAGGTTCACCGCGTCCGACGGCCTGCGTTCACCCACCGACTTTTCGCTGTCGCTGGACGGGGGTTGCCTGTTGCTGGTGCTTGGAGAACGTGGGTCAGCTGGGAAGTCCTAGTGTTAGGAACAGCTATGGCTATAGTACTGTACAGCTATGGTACAGCTATTGATGTTTAGTCATGCAATGGTACATAATGGTACAATCTGGATTGGACTCTGAGTCTTCAGATTGTTAGGTTGACATGTACCACCATTAGGATTCATGGCTTGCTGATGAACAAAAGAGAAAATAGCCACAGCACACGGGTATGCCACAAAACTACTGTAAGGAAAGATAAACAGTGATATGATATTTGTAACAGCGATAAGGATGCTAAAGATGCTGCCAAGAAGGTTAAAGATGTTTAGATGGTTTCTACTAATAGTACCACTGCTCGTAGCGGACCATTTTCCTAGCCTCTTTTGCTCCTAGTCATGTAGTACCACTGCTCCAAGACCTGCCCACTGCTTCTCTTGTCCTAACACAACGGACCCTTCGCTGCGGCAGTATGCAATATAATAGCATTGCTGCAGCCCAGCGTGGGGATCCTACGGGACAGACCACCTCAAGGACGTCATTGATATCGCAATAGAAGAAATCGAACAATTCCACACAATTCCACACTTGCAGATGCTTTTCCACTTGAAATGGGATTTCCCCTGGTCATGTCATACGGGTTGCCTCAGTGCGGCCCGCGCTGACTTTGCTACCTTTGACCAATGCGGCGCAGGAATTGAAGAGTGGCGGCTCTGTGAGCATTTTCCTGGACGTGTTGCCTGGGACACCCAGGTTTCCTCAAATACATGGTAGGGATCCATGGAGCACAGCTGGTGTGTTTGATCTTCTAACTGGCAGGTCTTTCAACTGGTCATTATGAGGTTTCGTATGTGTTGAGGTCAAGAATGGTGCACCAAGGGGGAAGTCACCATGGCTGTTCTTTCTCTACCATGAAATCCAGCGGCTGCAGGTGGTCTCTGATCCCAAGGCGATTTGTGGGCATCGGTTTGACATTGATTATATCTACTGTAATGGGTCCACATATTTCAAATTCATTGTACGGAATAACAGTGACCTGTCAGCTTTATGCAGACCCTTCGCTTCTGATCGCCATCCCCATTGGTGACCAGGGCATCTAAAACTGAGGAAGAACTTCATCAATTTCCGAGAATTTTCCTATGCTTGCGAGAAGGCTCTTGGCATGGACAATGTGGCAAATATTCGATCTATTCCCTCTCAGTTTTGTTGGATCTCTGCCATTTTCATCCATTTTCCTCAATCTTTGGTAATTTGATCTAGAACTGAAACCTTAGGGTCTGATTTGGGGTCTCAGGGATAGACTTGGGACTCCTGTTAATGCACGAATAGGCAGGGTATAAAGCACTAGGGTATTTGGTAGACCCCAAAATTGTCCAAATTAGCAGTCTCTCAATGGGGGGAAGCTAGTGATAAACCATTGGACTTTGGGGCGTGCCACATTTTCAGAGCACATGATCTCATCCGGCAGTCGGCCCCAGTGATGACTGCCCCTCAGGGCTTTGATGTGGGCGGTGCTGTGTGGCTCGATGATGAAGCTGGCGATGGCTTAAGCCTCAGATGTTCTTTACTCTGTGGCCTTAAACAGGGTGTCTGAACGGATAGGTGTTTCCAGAATCCACGGTCTGTGAATGTTGGTATGGTCTGAAAATAGCTTCAATATTTCCAGCTTCGTGAAATATTGTGGAGAAGTTTAGCCCGAACGTTGGAACCCAGTGATTCCTGAGTTATCCTCAACTATCTCAACTGATGCTCTCCACTCACATCAGGAACCATCGGTACTGTGGGCTTTGCGGCCTCCCTTGGACCGTGTCGGCCTCGGCTGTTGAGAGATGGCACGCAGGTATGCCCACCCTCTTGCTTTCCCAACTGACAGGGGTATGGGTCAAAATTCAAGAATCCGGAAGCCGCAGCTTTGGATCCATTTTGAATAGGAAACCATTGGATTCTAAGGACCTATAGCTCAGAGCCAAGACCTTCCTACAGGCCCACACTTTTTGGGAGGGCCTGGAGATTGGATTGGTCCATGAAGGTTTTGGTTACGAGACCTGGCTGTGGGAGGCTACACTTCACTGAGGGTATGATCGTCATGGTTCCCATGCTGGGCAACCCAGGTGGTGTCGTCCATGCCTTGCTGAAGGACCCATGGAGACGCAAGTGACAATTGGACTTCTTCAAATCAGGTTGTCACATCACAAGATGGCATCCCGATCGAATTGTCAGTACTTGTTTCGGGTTGTTCTTCATATTGTTTGGGACCCCACAAGTCCACGAAAAGATTTGTCCATACATAGATAGCGTTCTGCATTACGATGAATTGACTAAGAGCTTTGGCACACACTTGGTCGACCGAGGCCTGACTTCAGCATGCCCTTTAATGTGGTACCCTCAGCTTGGGCTTTGTGAATGGGGAATACCTGAAATGACAATTTTGATAGGGAAAGACAACTTGGGGATGCCCCAAAATGACTATTTTGGGAGGGAAAGTATGATCAACATTGATGAACAACCGGATTCTGGGATATAGGGAGGAACCGAGCTAGAATTGTGGATTGGATCTTTGACCAGATTGAAACAAAAAACTGGGCGCGCTCTCACTAACCGGCTTTGTGTGAATGGATGAAATGTTCCTGAACATCTGCTGGGTCACATTTTGAGGAGCTGACACTGAGACCGACATGCGCAGCATTTTCACTGATAAGATTCCAAGTGACATGCAGCAATGTGTTACCACAGACGCAGATTGTCCCACTTGAAGATACTTGATTCCTAGAATACCGTCAAGCCCGTCAAGCGATGGTGCGACTACTATATTGTTGCCAGACAAGCCAAATCAGGTAGCATGTTGAGTCTTGCGGTCCATACGAAGTATGAGAAAAAATGGCGGTTGTCCCAAGAATCGATGACTCTCCTTTCATTAGTATACTTAACTTATAAATGTATACTCATGTCTTATATATGCATATCTTATACACATATCTATGAATACATATCTTAAGTCTCCCATTTCACTGGGGGTCCCAGATATCCCAAGTAGTTGCCTGAGGTCGTTGCATTGTCCTCAACGGCGGGAAGCTCAGGGCCACGGGCGATGATCATGTGGGTATCAATGTCAAATGCTGCAACCCCAAAGGTCCCAACCCAGGCTGTTCTCTGAATATTTCTGGGATGTGAACTACATGATAACTTTCTTGTTTTTCCGAAATCAATCTATAAGGATCAGTTTATGTGATATCATTGTGTTTTAGGGGAAGACGGATGTTGTGGATGTGCCAGTCTTTGTATCAATGCTCCTGGTGCTTCGTTTGAAATTCACATGATGCCGGCACTAGAGACGCAAACAAAGCTTACAGTTGATTCTCAGCACAAGGGGGACTGGGAAGCTCATTCTGGAAGCAAATTGGAAGCAAATACTAGTACTACTTTTCCATGCCACCCTGGCAGAACTTGGATTGATGTCATTTTCCCACTGGTTGATTAATATAGGGTTCCCCCCATTCAACAACCAATGGGCAAATGATAATTCATAAGATATACCAAGCTGGCCTCTCTATTTTTCCTCAAAGTACAATGTTGTTTGGATCCACAACTGGTCAATGATCGCACAATGCACTGCCTTTCAGACACACGCGGCAGCGCCACAGAATCTCTGATTCCAACTGCCCCCAAATTGGATGGTGGAGCGATTTTCAGGAAGCCCCCATCTTTAGTGGCAAAGACAATGTTTTCCTGTAGATACAGGTCAACACCATGGTGTTGTCCGCGTAAAAAACCGTGGTATCCTGTCGATGTTTCCCATCAATCCACGGAAATCTCATGTCAAAAAATGTGTGGTTTCCCCAGTAGAATCCCATCAGAAATCCTCCCAGTGGTCCCCAATTTCCATGATCTTCCCCAGCCTCCGGTGGAAACCGAGGCGGCGACCTTCTTCTTTGGTTCCATCTTCCGAATGACGGCAGCAAACCATTCGCCTCATTGGTGCACCATACGACGCTCAGATGGCAGTCATGGGGAAGGCTCCAATCATCACCTTTTTGAGTATAATACCAGATGCCATTTACATGCCAAACACGCATTTGGGAGTGATGAATCATCACCTTTTTGCAATTTTTGAATATATATACTACATATATATATATATATATACTACATATATATATATATATATACTACATATATATATATATATAAATAAATAGAAATACATACACACACACACAGATGGAGCCTGCTGGTTTAAATGACGCGAGAAAGCACCAGCGGCGCAGCGCGGGTTGTTCCGGATCCCACAGAGGTGGCACCAAGCAGAAGACGCTGCACCCTCTGCAGGTGCCACTGACGCAACTGAGTTGATGGGTTTACCCTCTGGTAAACTAACATAACTATGGAAAATCACCATCTTTAATGGGAAAATCCACTGTAAATTGCCATTTTCAATAGCTATGTTAGTTTACCAGAGGGTAGTCCAACCCTGACCTGGACTTATTTGGGAATGGGTCAAGAATTATAGACCCAGAAAACCACAGATTGTTGTCTATTTTTCAGTATCAACCATCTGAGTATTGGAGTACCCGATTTGGACTCATACCCATTTGATCTCACTACTTGCAGAGGTTGGACTGTCAGGTAGCTCAATCACTTGAATTGTCAATCTTCCGGGATGGACCATTGCAGCTGCAATGACCCACCTTCAAGCAGAATTTTCCACAATGGGTACCCTATGTGTATTGACTATCTAGCTCATTGCGTCATTACTCATTACCATCTGGATAATCATACTGTATAGTATAGATCTATACAACTTATATAACTCTGAACTATAGTTGACTTGTATAACTTATATAACTCCGGTTTCATCTGGATAGTCATACTAGAACTCTTAACTATAGCAGATGGTTGTGCTACACTCATCTCACCCAAAAAATAACGCGACGAAACCGCCATGGCCCTTGCGACTCAGGTGATGGCATTGATTCTGCTGGCAGGGTGAGAGCCCTGCCTGGGGGGATGTCCCATGCACCAAGAAGGGGCAACAGATCTGTTGGGTGGAGTTTTTGTCCCAACAAATGACTAGCAAATGACGATTTTATCCAACAATTTTTCCTTGAGTGAAGATTTTATCCAGCAAATGATCGTGAAATGAGCATTTTGAGCGACACATGATGGCATGTTAATTGACCTACAGGGTCGAAGATCCAATGAAATATACGTGACTTGCGGTTCAATCACCATAGTTGGATCTATGGGGATCGCTGGATCTCCCCCTTGCCATCCCTTGGCACTTTTTGTCTGTTCAGCGGATCAGCCTTTCACCAGGTGTGCAGGGCTCAATGCCCTAAGCGAGGAGAATATGGCACAACTCTCCACTTTCTTGTTCCAGGTGTGGTCCGGATCTGCGGGATCTATCTTGACGGTCGGAAATGAGCAGAGGACCTGCTTTAGTGATTCGAGTTTTTTGGATTTCTTCTTGTCTTGGTTCAGTTGCCTGTATTCTGCTTACATGTCACTTTTTCTGTGACACATTGAGGTATGTTGCTGAAGCATATTGGATGACATTGCTTTTGGCATGATGTTGCAACTGTTATGGGGCCACCTGATAGGTTTCTCACATGAGCACCAGAATACATAATACGCCAGCTCCCAGGAAGAGTTGAACCAAGTGGCAAGCCCTGCTTGAAAAAAAGGGGTACATAATTGTAGGCCCAAGGTGAGCACCTCCAAAATCGGATGGTTCCAGTTACAATAAAATCACAAAAATGGTGGCCCTCCCGGCCCTGAGTCTTCAATGCTCACCCATTTCAATGTTTCTGGTGAATTAGCCGTAGCTGTTGCACTTGACCAGGCAGGCGATCAGGGCAAAGAACTCTATCACTATATTGCCTTTGCCAAGGACCCGAGGGGGTTCACAATGCAACGCCGAGAATTGTGCCTCTCCCATTTTTCAGAAACCCAAATATGGTTGGGTAATTTTGGGTTTGTACATGCCCAATTCTTGCTGGTCTATCCGCATCGATGTTGGTCATATCCATTCGCCCAGGACAAGGTGGACAGCATTCTGGCCAAGAGATGAGACAGGAACTGTGCAGGGATGGTGTCCCAGGGTGCAGCGTTGGACCCTATATTTGGATGGTAAAACTATGGTTTCTGTTGTTTTTTGGTGACTTGGGGATTGGGAGCATGCGTGGTCCAAACCACCTAGAGTTGGAGGTCCCAGATTTCCCAGGCTTTCTTGGAACAGCCCGACTGACCCACTCAGGAGTTGGCAGCTGGGGTGCTATCTGCGTGATCCAGCCCCATGCTGCGCGAGGAAAAGGGTGTAGCAAACATGGGTTTGTCTGAAAATGATGCGAACACCTCCAAATTCATTGATGATGATGATGATGATGATGATGATGATCTTCGGTTGAACCACCTCTGAAAAACATCACTTGTCTGGACCAGTTCTTCTGCTTGGTGGCTTCCGGGCTCGAAGGGGCCACTTGAACCGTTGGCCGCGTAGCTTCCTGCCGGCCTTGCCGGCCCGAAGCTAAGGAAGAGTTCAGGGGATTTCCCTTTGATGATCGTATCCACTTCTAGTCCCATTCTTCTTGGTAAATATACCCACTCATTTTCGTTTGCCTATAATATATATATATATATGTATATATATATATGTATATATATATGTATATATATATATATATATATGTATGTATCTATATAATCTCTCTCTCTCTCTATATATATATACACACATATATACACATCGTATAAGCAAACGAAAGAGATATTTATTGCCAAAGAATCCCAAAGACAACATTTTTGTTGCAGTTGATGATCTGATGGCTCCCCAGAGATGGTTTCAGGGACCAGTTGCCAAGGTTTACCCCATATTTGATGGCAAAAGACATGGGTTTCCTGTCAATTCTTCTCTGAAGTCAACCTAGTCAGCCTGGAAAGAAACCTAGGTCGAACTCAAACATGGCAATTTCCAAGTTGGGAAAGTCATGGATTTTCTAAGTTGGAAAAACTACAATGGAACCCGTTTTGTGGAATTCCATGGTAGTTTTCCATCGACTGCCCGATCCACGTGGACCTTCAGGTAGTGGACATCGATGTCGCAGCTGACGGAAAGATGGACCCCTTCCTGTGTGCAGGAGGAGAGGTAAACCGTGGGGGATCTGTCTCCAAGTGATGTCTATTCTAATGAGAAACCAAGAGCTTGAAATTTGAACCATCATATTACTAGTAGTGGGTATCCTATTTTTGGAAAAAAAAAACGACATGTCTTATGAATTTCATCTTTTTCCAGCCAGGTTAGATTGCCAAAGGGAACGATGGTGAGCCTGGATGAACACGAGCTGAATGCTGCAGGTTGATGGTTTCTTCTAGGTGGAACCAATGGTTGGGATGTATACTCATCCCCTCTATCATTTCGATGGGCCATTTTTATCACATTATACATGACAGGTTGGATCCCAATGCGAAAGCCATCTCTTTGGACCTTCGTCCCTGCCCTGTGCAGGACTTCAAGAAAGGACTCACGGATGCCGAGCCGATGACGCCGGAAACGGCCGTGCCACCGACGCCGACGTCACATGCTGGCAGCACATGGCCTGCAGAGAGCTGGGAAGCCAAGGGAACCAGGAGCTGAGGGTGTGGAAATCCTATGTGGGGTACCAATCGGCCAATTGGACCAATAGGTTTGTCCAAAAA
Organism: Symbiodinium sp. clade C Y103; assembly: GCA_003297045.1. Classification (NCBI taxonomy): domain Eukaryota; class Dinophyceae; order Suessiales; family Symbiodiniaceae; genus Cladocopium; species Cladocopium sp. clade C. Next base: position 92,860 of record BGPT01001196.1, on the reverse strand, counting down.
AGTGGGGGAGGTACCCCCAACGTATGGCTACGTCAATGAAGAAAAAATGATGATAAACTCTGATAAACCATTCAATTTGGGGTACTTGATTTCCAGACAAACCCATATGTATGTCCAACAGCTAGAGTGGGTCAATTGGTGAATAAACCAACAGGTCTGCCTGTCGTTTTTGGAGCTGATGGGTGTGTATTTTGGTTCCATAGAAGCAACATCTCAAAATGGGAAATGCCCTAAGCTATGATAATTCTCATTGGGAGATGATGTTCTATACGTTCTAGACATTTCTAGACCACCTTATGGGGGTTCGTTGTTTGCACTTCTCGCAGTTTTATCCCAGTCATGCCTCCGTAGGTGTGGCAGAGATCAGCGACAGCGATGACGAGGTGATCTTTCAGGTGGCTCTGGGGGCATCTGAACATCTTGGATGGTTGGCAACATGGTTAGATATAGATAGCAATTCGTAAGAATGACGAGGCAAATCCGGTGGTTTCATCACATTCAACCCAAATTGCAAAAAAATGGAACTGCTCCCTAAAAAATTGCAGGAGTAGTAATACCCAAAAAAAAAACATCAACATCCCTGGGTTCTGCTGCAAAAAAATTGGTTGGTGCACCCAGCGGCCCAGCATTCAGGGAAGCTTCAAAGTTCCCGCAGGGATGCCAGGGCACAACGCTCGGCGACAGTAGCTTGGATTTGATGGGTTCTCATGGGAAACCAAACAGCCAACGATTCATAGGACAATTCTTTGGGTGGTAAACAGATCGAAACTACATTCTTGGATCACTTGCAGTTCTAGAGGATGCAAACGATACATACGTGCATAGTGTCCCACTTGTTCGTCAAACATTCACCCAGCGTGACGTTTTCTTTTTTTTTTGCGACCGTATGGTCAACATTAACATTGAAACCAACTTGACGGAGTTTACTGGCCAAACATGAGGATCTATCATTTTTTACACACAATTTTTCCAAGATTTTATCCAACTGGCCAATGCTACGTTTTTTTTCAAAATAGGACATAAGGCCGACCAAATCAGATGCTACTCAGCAGCATCTTTTATTTGCATGATACAACCTAACCAGCTCTTCCCGTTCTGTTTTGGTGGTTTGAACTATATCATACTATATCTATTCTTTCCATCCATTGGGTTATGAGTCCTAGCGACTACTCTGACTACTTGAACTTGATATATTTCAGGTTGAAACCAAGGTTCCCAGATATTTTATATCATGGAGAATGGTTCGCAAATCGATTTTGCACCCTCAGCTGAGGCCGGCTCCCTTGAGCCTTGTGGCGTTTCAGGCCCAGCTCCAGCGGTTGCCACCCTCCGTGCGTGCGTTGGCGGAGAAGAAGCTGCGGCTGAGGTGTTGGCTCGGCGGCTTGGGATTGGGTGGTTGGTTGGGATTGACTTGGGTTTGGCTGGAGCAGATTGACTTGGCTTGGTGTAGTTGGGGGTTGTTTTGATAGTGGTGGCTTGGTTAGTTGGCTGGTTGGGGATGCTGAAGTTGGCAGCAGCCAACACATGTTGCGATGGTCTCAACGCAGGATGGCGCAGAGTAGCAGCACCATGGCGGGGGGGTCGCCTGAGGTGCCAACAGCAGCTGAGATCCTGAACGAATCAGTTGGGGATGGACTTTAATCTTGATTGATCCATACAGTAGGAATGGACACCATCTGAAAAGGGGGGCCATGTCCAGGGAGCCTTTGTAGGTGAGCTGCTTGGCCTTCTTCATTCCAACAAACTTAAGGGTTCAGAGGGCGAAGAGTGGGCAGACTTGTTGGAGAGTGGGAAAGGTAGGAGACGTCGTGTAGACCATTCAACCCATGTTGGTGAATGGCTTTAAGCGGTGAATGAGTATATGATTGGTTTGTTTCAGACCCAGATATCAGATATCTCTCACTTTTCCATGCCCAATCTGAGATGATAAGCCCCAAATTGACCACCAATACTTTCAGGTTTTCGTCTCAGGTCTCCAACCAGGTCTCAAACTGGAGGGTCTGAGGAAGTTCGATTGCTGTTTGGGCTCCAGCTGCAATGTATGGACTTTGAGATTCTTTTGCACCGCCGGCGAGGCAACCATGGTGGAGATGAATGTGTTTTTTTTTTTCCCTGGATGACATGTTTGACATGCTAGAATCAAAGGATGACAAGTAGGGAGCACACACACACACATGCTTGGGATATACATACATTATGTACTGCATACAAGTTCGGATGTTTACATATGTCTATTGTTGCTGCTTCTGTGCTTCTGCCTGTTTTTGCTAAGTCATGTGCAAGCTATATCGTCCATTTTCATAGCTTCCATAGCATGAAACCATGTGCTGGTCAGCAGGCGACGAACTTGGGATACTGCCCAGGGAGTGCCTTGGACAGATGTGGCTGTGGAGGGGGGGCCTAAATGAGTTCCTTTGGAATGGACTTTACTTAGTTGGGATGTCGGTTGAAAACCACTGGGGACGGATGACATCTTTCAACGTTGTTCTGGTGTAACGGAGTCAATACTTTAAAACCAAAAACCCGTTTGAAGTTGAGGACAATCTACGATTGCCTCCTGCTATGTGTTTTTGCAGCGTGCAATCTGGTCTGGAGAGTGAATGACTGCCAGACGTGCAGGACATTCTTAAGCCATTTTCAAATTCATGCAGACTGTCTAGTGTTCATATAGCCATAAAAAATGAATGATTGGTTGACATTATCATACTGTGCAGGGAGTGTCTTTTGTCAAGGTTTTCAGGAAAGGCTACTGAGCCTCCACCAGCTGCACGCACCGCCCCTGAGGTCTGGGCGAGTCAAAGAAAAAGAGCGCCATGCGCGCGCTGGCGCTGCTGCTTTTGCTGAGTGAGGTTTCATGCCTGGCAAAAAGTTGTGAGTCAGGACGTATCTCGGGATTCAAGCAGTACATTTCCAAGAACTCTGGGAAATTGCATCAGGAAGAATCAGAATGGAGATTTTCCAATAGCAACGTGGATATATGGGGATGGGTCAATACCAAATCACTTTCAAACAAGCCCAACGGGTTGATGAACGTCCCAAGCAAGGCTGTTCCTTAATGAGATTTTCAGTACGGAGACAAATGACCCAGAACCAAATAAGATAAGGCCCTGAAGATCCCGCAGCTATGCGCATCAGTGGTACTATGCCAACAATTCCCACACCAAGCAGCGAAAGTCGTGCAGGTTTCATGAGATGGTCTCATGCTCCTTATACCTTTCACAGGGGGCTTGATAAATGTGTCTATGTACTACTAAAAGAACGCACACAGTTAAATCTAGACATGGACATATATGATTCCTGCGTATACTATACGCACATGTCTGAAAAAGCAATACATATGCATGCATAGAACACACAGGCACATACACCCTTCGCATATGGCACGTGATGCAACCGTGTACGAAGCATCGCGCAAGGTGACTATCTCCTACTCGCAGACAACAAACGATGTAGACTTTATGAAGAGCAGCCCGTTGGGCTGTTTCTCTCGAGGCTGGTGCGGTTGATTTGTGTGTGATTTCTGCGGCTGCTGAGTGTAGACAGCTGGACGCTTTCCAGTTGTCACTTTGACATGCTGCCAAAAATGAACCCCGTGAGGCTACGAGATGGATTACTACATTCCAAACACCAACATCAACACCACAAGTCTAAAGCTTTCCGGCTGCATAGTGTGTCAAGCTCTCTCTCTCTCTCTCATCAGGGGCTGTATGTTTTTGGCAGGTTGGAGATAATTCTTGGATGGAATCGTTTTGGTACGCAGGTCGATTTTTGATGCAGCATTTTTTTTGTTGCAATCCTCGCAACGCAGTTGCGCAATGCAAAAGCAGACTACTGTAGCTGCTGAGGCTTTGTCAAGAGCATTGCCAGTATGTAACTTGGCAAATCAAGTTATCGGCAGCAGGCACATTTTCCAATGGGCATGAAACAGAGCGACAAAGGTCCCATGAATGATCTTTCTTTGTCAGCGTACTTCCATCTCTATAGGCTTATCAGATCTTATCAGGTAAGATTCAGATCTTGTCATATTAAATCTATGATATCCTATGAGATCTTATCAGTATGGATCATTAAACCACGTTAACCAAACATCGTGGCTGGGCGCTTAAGTGCTTTTCCAGGTGTCTGCCCCTGGTTTTGGGGGTCATCAGGTGCCTGGCTGCGTGCGCTTTGTTTACAAGGCCTTTTGGGGCGAATGTCTCTTGGCCTCAGCGTGGGAAAATCCAACGTGGGAAAATCCACAAGATTTCGACGCGGAACATTTGATAGTTGAGGAATCAATGAAAGGACTTGAGGGTTTCGAAGTTGATCCTCACTTGATCAGACATACTTTCAAACTTGCCAAAATGCCATGCGAACTGTTCATGACTCGAGGGGTTATTATTGATTCTCGCAGGGTGGCGGGGCTTCATTCATTGTACCTGTTCGCACTTTCAGTGCTTCGGACGGCCAATTCAGGTTGGTTTGCCGTTGGGACCTCAGTGCAAGTTTTGTGCCTTGCACAGTTGAAGAACTTGCTACAGATTTCAACTACTCATCCGTTCTCAAGGATCAAAATGCAGTGGAGATTCCTTCTGGATCACCATATCTCATCGCAGGCGGGGCGCTGAGTGCTGGGACAGTCACAACATTGAAACCGGGCAGTATTGCGAGTCTAAGATGACATGAACATGGTCCACACTATCTAACTTCGGAATGGATTTCATCCGAAAAGTGTTGTTAAAAGTCTACTGTTGGCAGACACTTTGATGTGAAACGTGCTCAACTTCACCCTCAGCGAAATGCTCATCCTGGAAGAAATCTTACCGATTCTGATACTATAGAACTCATGGGTTGGCACCATAGCGGAGCAGAAGTTGAGTTGCAGATTGGGATTCTCATTCAACAATTAAGCTGGTGACTGGAGTACCGAACTAGAAGCATTTCAGGTACTAGTTAGAACAGGTCCTGCACGGAGGTCTCTGCTGGTTGATGGTGATCCAACATGGGCCCAGTGAATCAATCAGCTTTATGGGTCTTTGGACAGGCTATAAGAGCTGTGAGCCAGAAGCAATGGCACTGCCACCCAGGTGACTTTGGCTGCACAGTCTGAGAACTGCTGGATCTTCTACATCTTGGAACATTCAACTTGACCTAAATCCAGATTTTCTCATCTTTCCTGTGGAATTCCAATTTCCGAAACGCTGAAACATGGTGTCTCAACCATCTCAGTTGGTCGTAGAATCTCAACGTTTTCACGGTGAAATTTCGTGCACTCCCGGAAGGTGTCGCACCGAAACCCCGGGCAACGGCTTTCCGGGCTACAGCGGCAAGTCCTCCGACCTGGCGTGGCCAGGTGCGGCTTCGATTTTGCTAGAGTTTGAGATCGTGCATCCTAAAAATAAAGGGAATTTAGACACCAGAATTGGTGATTTCACCCAGAATCTATGGGGAGTTGCTACAAGTGATAGTGGTGCAAAACTTCTTTTCCAAGTGTAAGCATTGTGAGTTTCACCCAAAATCGTTCCAAGCCTTTTTGCTGGCCCTTGGGCCAGGTGGCAAGCAGCCCTACAGCTTGGAATGTTGGCCCAAACGCTGGGATGGTGCACCTTTGGCCTGCACCCAGGATGGGTTCGGGTCCATGCCACAGAATTCATGTTTTTTTTGGGTTCAAAATTCACGAAAGGACACTTCTTTCTTAGAGTTTCTGGACGCCCAAGACTTCACAAGTTGATGATTTGATATTTGTTTCCTTATTTTCCTTATATGATATGCTCTCAGGGGTCTATTTGGACCTATGTTGAAGAGCTGTGGGCCATGCCAGATCAATGTCCTAGAAGACACAAAGAATGGCTGGCCTGGAAAATGCAGAGGCCTTGTAGTAGCTCGGCCCCAGGGACTGGTGTTGAGCGAAGCTGCAGGAAGTAGGCGAGAGGATGCAACGAACACTAGCCCGCCTCCCCTTAGCCCCATCATTGGATCTTTGGCTTCCGATTTCTTCGCTGGTTCTCCTTCAGCTTCAAAAAGCTATGCCGGGTCTTGTGGAGCTCACAGATCTACCAAGCGCAGGTTCTTCACACATTGAGATCTTTTTGAAATGCCATTGGTGCTTTTGGTGACTAGCGTTTGACCCTGCTTCATCAGTAGGAACCACCTATCACCTATTTTTGTGCATTTTTTGCCACTGCTGTTGCATCTAAGGAGATCAAGGGTGTGAACGGCACAGATTGTGGCCGGGGCTCTGAGTACTGCGGAGGAATAATCGCCCTGTACCAAAATTGGGCTTTGTGCAACTCCACGAATGCCTTTGTCACCTGAACACACTGGAACTCCTTTGCCAATCATTTCTTTGCAGGATGATAATAACGAAATGCTGGAGGGGCCGAAATCGAGACCGCCAACACCAAAAAACCACCAGCTGGGTCTTGAGGGGAAGGAGATCCTTCAACTTCAAACAGCATCTGAGGTCGGGATTGCCGATCAAACCCTAGCTGTCAGTCGTGGCAAAACACGGTCTACTACAGCTGCTGGCAGGGACTTGGAAAGGACCTGCTGAGGGTTTCTCCCAGTCATGCTGCAGATGCATCCGGTAATGGAGTGGATATAGCAGTGAAGGAGCAAAACGGAGTCAGGAAATTCGCAACATTGATTTCCCTACACCTGGCAAGAATGGCAATAGCCAATCAACAAGGCGTCTATTTCCAAAGTTTCGTTGAAGTGCTTGGACCACCACCAACGAAGAAGATGTTGAGGGAACTCACTCCCTAGGAAACTCTGAATCTCAGTAGTGGCCAAAGATGGTGGACTTGGATTTTCCACTTCCAGCTCATTTTCCAATCACATTTTGGACCCCCCTTTTTGACTTCCCATTTTGAAAAAACTTTCGGACCTCATGAAATCGTGGCACCAATTTTCTGGGTTCATCCGATCTGGGAACTCAGTTTCTCGCTTCATCCCATGATGGAGACCTCCCCTTTTGTCATATTCGCCCGCAGCATGGCCACCAGGACTGCTTCGTGCGCAGCAACTTTGTGCCGAGGGAGGCGCAACGACTGCAGCACGGCTCCATCCGTGTCCTGAAGGATCTCACGGGCTATCAGATCAAGGGCCACCTGGCTGAAGGGAAGCGGCTGATATGAAAGTCTTGGGATTTATCATGGGATATGGGTAGATGATGGTGGATGGGGATATATATATATGTCTATGTATAAATTTGGGAGTTCAATGATTTCAATGGGAGTGGTGTTTGGATGGTTTGAAAAGAAGTGTTTGGAATTGTTTGGACGCGCCAAGTCCCATAGTTGATGGTAAAATTGAGGAGGAAAGTGACGGCTTTGGAGTAACTACCCCATTGGACACACCCTGATAGATGAAGAGGGCAGGATTGAGGACTGAAATTTGAACTGCGGCCACACAAGTGGCCCCTTTTGATTAAAGGTCTTATCTACTTGCATTGACAGGCTTAATGGGTTTGGATTTCCATGAAGAATTAACATGGAACCCAAAAATAGGGTTTGGAAGATGATTTTCCTAATGGAACAAACAAATCCTGGGTCATATCTTAGGTTTCAGGGGTGCAAGCACGGAGGACTTTACTATGAACCGACCAGCATGCCTGGCGGGGGTAGATCGGAAAACACGACTGCTTGGCCTTAGGTTTAACCAAGGGCTTTGACAACGCCGAAGGCTTCTTCCAGTGCCTTGACCACAACTGAATTGAAGCTGACCCAAGGTCAGGATTCTGTTTGAATTAGTCCACACACAGGTTGTAAAGGGCCGATTTGGTTGGGAAAATGATGATTAACCATGGGATTCCGGATTACCCGATTTTGAGGCACACCCATTTCGCTGAAAATTCTGAATCTGTTCAGATTCCAAGGGGATTTCGTAGGGAATTGATCACCAATGGTTTTGTTGTCGTCGCTCAGTCACCTCTCAGAGCCAGTCATTCTTCAACAATCTTACTACAGCACACCCCCCAAATAGAACTGTCGGAAGTCGAAGTTATAGGGTAGACGGTAGACATGATTTATAACACATTTATACACATTTCATAACAGCTCGGCAAAGCATTTCAATCTTTTTGTGGCCCCCTAGTTTTTTTTTGGAGTCACCTGCGCAGCTGAGGAAACAGGAAGATGCCATCATCTTTTGCAAGAACATGTGCTACTCTGATATCAGATGTCAGTACTGGCTCTATGCTCCCAACTATGGCTGCTATTTGGAAGATGCCTCTCAGGTGGGGATTCCGTTTGAGTCGCGGGTTTTCACCAGCCTGCTGCGGGAGCCTTTTGGGGCATAGCGGGTCCCATGCAAATCGTGAAATCGTCACATGAGATGGGCTCAAAATGATCTGATTGACCCCGCTACTTTTTGTTGCACTTGCCAACTTTTTGTGGTAGGTGTACAGTTTGGCAACCATAGTATCATGATGACCGTTGTTAAGGGAACCGCAGGGCCATGGTTCCAGTGGTTCCAATGGTTCGCAGGACGATGGGCCACCCTATCCATTGACCGTCCATGCTGCCATGAGAGATACGGGATTTGCCAAGGAGTTGGGAGACATCCCTGGGCCCACCGGGATGTGAACCTGAGGGACATGGGGGGATGCACCGCAGCCTGGTATGGCCATCATAGCCATCAAGTAATAGAAAACATGATGATTCACCAGTGGATGGCATTGAATTGGATTTTTTTCCATCATTCTCCGAGAGACCATAATCAGAAGGAACACCAGAGATTCAGAGATGATACCAGTAATATAATGTAATATACCGTATACCGTATACCTAATTATCTGGAAGCATTGTAACAACATCACCACGACGTCACCCAGATTCTGGTCAGGAAGCAGACCCAAATTCCTATGGAGCTTGCGATTCAGCCAGAAGGATACATACCGATGATAAAAAGGAACACTCACCAAAATGATCGATTATTGGGATGATAAGAAACAATGATTGGAATATTCCTATCATCCCTGTAATCACACAATAATAACAACTATGGGGATGATCCGATCATCAACATAGTAATGGCAAGAAACAATGGTTATATAGAGGTTGACGAAGGCAAGGTTCAGAGCCAAGCAGCTAAGAAGTCAATAGCAGCTCACCTTTTTTTGGCTATGTCTTGTGATACTTTGATAGTCTTTCCCAGAAACATCACTCTTTTTTAACGCACACACACACACATGCGAAAATGGGATGCTGGAGACAAAAATCAATGAAGCCCCTTGCAATCCATGTGCGTCCTCCTTTCCGCAATAATCTACAAGTGGGTATTGCTCAAGAGAATTGAACCTTGAAATTGGATGGTTTGATCTTAAAGGACAACCCACTGTTTTGTGCCATCCGCGAGTGGTTTCAAAATCTGATCCAATCCAGTCCTGGTTGGTCACATCCCCAGGATTCCCCCGGTCTCCAACAGTGGGATTTTTCAGGACTGCGTAGCCGGTGAGTACATTCAGCACTACTGCCCCGCTTTTGAGCTGCACTGGGTCGATTTTCTGCTGATGTGGTGGTGCTGACTGATTGTTGGGTTTGGTGCCTGAATTTCGGAAAAAAAACCGCACCGGATGGTGAATCCATGTGAATCATCACAACTTCCCACTATCTTCATACCATGACATCTATAAAACAGTATCAGTATAATCATAAATACCTATTTCTTGTTTCTGGTGAAACAACATCTTGGATCATCTTGGTGGCTAGTCCTCCATCACTCACCACTGAGGCCGAAAGCGTGAGCCGTGTGCGCCAAATGCCGCTGCCGATCCTGGCCGATTGTGCGGAGCGTGGCTATCGATACGAACCACCGTCGATGTTCCTTTCACACAGGCGGGAAGCCACCGGAAAGCAAAAATTCTAATGTTGGTAAAACGATAATAAACCATCCCCAATTTCACCATAAATAGGTGGTATAAACCCTTCCCAAATGGGTGGTTTATTATTGTCTTACCCACATTACCAGAGATGAGTGGTGCAACGAGAATTTATAAGGAAGATAGAACTGATCTCTCTGAATTTGTTTGCTAAGAACCTGACACTCAAACCATATCCCCACATTTAGTCTTAAATACTATCATTCCTGTTGCCCTCTATGGCTGGCTTCATGGGACAATCATCAAAAAGCTGGGGTAGACCAGAATTTATTAACAATGACAATGAGATTGGCAACAGCGATTAGGATACTCACGGAAAGGTCATATAGTAGGTGATATGTGGTCAATATGCTAGGCAGTCTTCCAAAACATAGCAGATGCTCCTGACTTTTGTATGAGAGATGTGCTCCTTAACACTCAAATGTGGTCACAGTCTTTTGGATAACAGATTCATTGATAGGTGCCCATCATTGTTAGACACCTACAGTATTTCTTCCATCGCTCTATGGCTGGCTTTCAGGGGTCTTGCAACTCCTGCAAATGGAATGACCTTTTGGCTGATCAGAAAGAAAAACACAACAGTTTCACAGCCATCATTTTAACCTTTCCTGCTGGACCTTCACATTGGAACCTGCTGGACCTTCGGTTGCATTCTCTGATCCTCGCACAAAAACTCGCAGGCTGCCAAGACTCTAAAGACAACGTGTTTTCATCTCCTTTGAGTCACAACAGTTCTTGTCCAAGGAAGAAACTCCCAGCTGTGAAACTCCCAGCCGTGCTTCAGTAAATCTGTAACGACTCTGGTTGCGTCTTATCTTCACGTGGTCTTGAGCGGAAGGCCTGCAGTAGGAGCAAACCGAGGGTGCTGGGCCAGGACTAGAAGACACATGCTCCCTTGCAGATATCTTGTAAAGAAATATGGCCCTACCCCCCTGTTTCAATACACGCCAGAAGCAACGCATATCGAATCTGGTACGTTATTGCTTGTATAGCTTGCAGTCAAGATTTGTATAAGATGTATAAAACCAAGTAAGAGCACAATACGGCAAACTAACATTCCGTAACATTGTATTATTTATATGGTATTGTTCTCCTCCCCAACCTGCCCCAAGACTCCAACCCATTATATATGTATATATATATATAGATGGTTATTATAGAAAATGGCAATAGCTTGGGACACAACCCATTTGGACAACCCCCAATGGAATGCAATGGATCTCATGGTCAATTTTCCCAGCCATCAAGAGGGTCTTTCCGGGGCCCCTCCCGCGACCTGGGCAGGTCAGTAGAGCCCAACTGGGAGGCTTGCCGCTCCCGCTGCAAGTTAACCGTGTACTGCCGCCCGGCCGAATCGGGTGGGCTAAAGTGGAAAAGAAAACGACAAAATGGAAGAACTACGAAGAGTTGTTATTTGAGGTTGATTTAAACATATCTGTGGAAACATGAAACATTGCTGTATTATTGGCGTGTGGTATGTCCAAACCATGGGTAAAACGGGTGAGCATTGAACATTGCATGTGGGATGTGACGAGGAGCTGGCTATTGCAGTTCAAACCCTTGAATAAAATGTGAACAGGCAATTGACTATGAGTAGGTCAGGGTTTAAAAGATATCAGTGGAACCTCCGAAGAAAACCGCCTGCCCAGCCAAATGCCGGGTCCAGCTGCAGCATCTCGAGGCAACTATTTCGCATTTTGGCCGGATGGCGGTTGCTTAGTCGCGGGGACCGATTCTCAACGAGTGGTGGCTGAAAGCTATGAGGTGATTTCAGGACGCGAGGGCTGGGCTGCAAACAGGGGGTGGAGGCGGAGTATCATTGAGGCCAAGTTTTGTATGTATGTATGTATGTATGTATGTATGTATGTATGTATGTATGTATGTATGTATGTATGTATGTATGTATGTATGTATGTATGTGTATGTGTATGTATGTATGTATGTATGTATGTATGTATGTATGTATGTATGTATGTATGTATATATATATAATCAAATAATATCATATATATATGCATAAATATATGTTTGTATGTGTGTATATATGCTTGCAAACATCAGCATGGACATACACGTGTTACGCAAAGACACATATTTTACACATATATATATATATGGAAAAATATTCTTCTGTACGAACTAGGGTACTTGTGAATCGGGTACTAGCTGGGAGGGCAACCAATGGAACACTTATCGACAAATCAGAAAAACATTTTGGAGGGCCATAGAAAGAAATGATGATGAAATCATCGGTTTTCCTATTTTTTGTACCTATTTGTTTTATGTTTTCATATTTTCTTCCTATATTCTTGTTTTTTTGATTGTTTCTTATGTTTTCCTTTTCTTTTTTTGTACAGCTTCATATTTTTCCTTGCATTCTTGCCCCTATGCGTTTTTAGTTGTTTTTACTTGATTTATCAAACATATATCGTGTCTTCCTTAATGTTTATATAGGTTTTCTTCTGTTTCCTCATAAATCGTTTCATGGGTTTCCATTCTTCTTAGCCTGGGTCCCTACTGGGTACCTCGAGTTCATCTATAGTACATATAGTAACGCAGTAACCCCCAAGAAATAGAGGAGTAATTTACCACCATATGAGCAGGATTTTAGTAACTTCTATCTTTTTTTGGGAGTTGCCAAAAGACGGCGTCGTTTCAAGTCACCATGGTTCAAGGACCGATACACTGCAACGCCTCCTTCCAGACTCCTCCACCATCCGTGGAAGTATGGGTCAACAATGCTTCTGCTGGCAGCGTGAGAAACTTGGACAGAATGCCTGTTGCTGAGTTGAGGATTTGTTCATTTTCCCATTGCGTAAGCCACCAAGATGGGGGAATCCACTTGGACGATGTATATTTTTCCATTCCTATGGCCCCCTCAAGCACAGCCAAGTTGCCTAGCTTAGCATTGTTGCTTCAAATGGGTTGTACTGTAGAAATGACCAGATCCGTGGCATTTGGCACCCTATGTTGTTCTAATTTGAGGCAATGAACATCCATTTGCCAGTCACGGAAATGTCCCAGGCTACCCGTAAAAACCATCCCACCACATTTTGAGCCAGACCTGAATGTGCTGACCTTAACAAAACCTACCCCAGGCTTCTTCAAGTGAAATAACTTGCCCACTGATGATCCTGGCAAGTCTGTTATGTGCTCACCTTGCAGAACATCCGAACATTTTGGCGGTGACAATCCGCCCCCGCATTGCTTGTTTTTTTTTTTTTCCGGATTGCTGAAGAGTGGCCCTAGTTTTTAGGTTTACCCCGGGGTAAACATCCAAAAAGATGTGGAAAAATCATCGAAAAGCCATGGAAACCCCTAGGCAGGGCGCAAGCCTTTGCGCCCGTGGCCGGTGTGACTAGCGACGTGAGCTCCGCGCATATGGCGGAGATCGAGATCCCCATCCTGGGGCTCAACGTGCAAGCGCTGGCGCCACCCGAAACTTGGGCTTTTTAAATGGAGGGGAGACAAGGGAGACCTGGGGTCCTGGTGAAAATGGTGATTTTTCATGGGAAAAACCCAGGATTTTGATGGTTTAGCATAGGAAAAGTGGGTTTTCATCCTGCAAAAAATGGGGAGATGGTTGACACATGATAGTGGATGAGTCTTGTCTTCTGCTCAATGGGGATTTATGTATTGGTTTCGATGTGGGTTAAATATCAGTTACATGATATATGATTAAACGGAATTAATAACTTCTGGTTGATGGATTAATGTAAGGGATTATCAATATTAGCCTGTGTAATCCCTGTGTATAATACACAAAATAATATATACATGGTTTTTGGGAGTATTATCCTTATCCATATGGGAACCCCTATCAATGATTTTTGATGGGGAAACTGAGGTTTTAAACTATGGGGTTTGGGGGTAACCCTGTTGTGATGCGGTGGTCTATTGGGGGAATATACTCCCATTTATAGGGAACAATCACTGCTATGTATTCAAGATCCACAGCAACCATCGAGTGTTTTCAGGATTTTCACATTGGTTTTTAGCAATGTTCATTTAAGAATACCACATGGGTCTGGGTCAAATTTGTTCAGACCCAGAAAGATCACAAGTTTTAGCATTTGTTTTGGTGCTGCAACCAAAGGAGGGTAAAATACGGAAGGAAATTGGACATCTAAGTCAGACATAGATCAGGGATAACCTCAGAACCAAAGGAAATCGAGATTGAAGCTGAACAAGAAAAGTCTGGCTTTGACTAAGCAAGAATTGGGGTTCAACAAACAAACACATTTGACCAACAAACACAACGATGATCCCCAAGTCATCAGACCATCGCTGGGTGCCTCAACTCCAGAGGTCGAAGCCAAGTAGAACCAATTTGATGTCGAGGTCTGGTTGAAACCAAGCTCATGCTTATGACATGCGTTGTCCGATTGCCCAAGTCTTGAACAGAACCAAACCATCATGACACCTTCATGAAACCACCAATATCCTATAGGCTGGACCGAACTCATCCCATGCTTTTTTTGTTAAGGACAAACATTTGCTGGAGGGACGGTGTCTCGGCTTTTTTTTTTGAGCGGTTTTTGTCTGGGCAGATGCGCATGGATCCGGATAGTGTGGGTTGATCGCTGGGTGGATAGATTCGATTGGAGATAGGATCGATTTTCTTGAAGGTGGGAGCTACAGTAAGAGGTGAGATTTCTGACAATTTTCTGGAAGGTCCAAATTTTTTGAACTCCGAACTGTCCGAACAGGGCGTATATCAGAGGTATTTAGAATACCTCAAAACCAGGCGTTTGATGGAGCCTGGCCCAGCGGGTGCAGCATATATGTATATACACATGCATAGATACATGATTGCACACACACACATGATTGATTATACATACGTGTAGACACCCCCACACACAGACACATATACGTATTATTACACATTTATATGGATCTAAAATGATATAAACCAACATGGTTCTGCTTATGATCACAAACACCAAATCATCCAAACGACTTGAGCAGCGGTTTGCTGATCAGTACCTGCTTGTGGTGATGACGCCGCAAGGTATGCGGATGCCATTGCAAAGACCATCGGTGTGCCAGTCACACAGATCAAGGAAGGTATCTGGGATGCATGTTGGGTTAGTCATTTTGAGCCTTCCCCATCTGGTAACCCAATATATTTCAGGATGGTAAATCCCGAACATGATCAGAAACGGTGGCTTGGGGATGGTTTTTGTTTTTATTATTTGATCATTTGCATTTCCATTGCGTGTTGGCTGGCGCAATGCTGTTCAAATTGCCTAGGTTTCCATCGGTTTCCCATGGCACCTGTCGGTGCCCTTGTTCAAGCACCGGAGCCCTCTCCCAGGTCCTGACAACAATGACTTGGACGCGCAGGCAAGAGGGGTGTCGAGCTGCCAATGCTTACAATAGGACGCGCATCGTCATATCAACACTGGTTGGTTTTTAGGCTTCTGAGTCGCTGATATTTTTTGGAAGCGAGGAATTTTGAATGGTCAACAAAAAAAGGTGTTCCCCTGCTCCGGGGTGGAATATATATCTATATACATGTATGGCCATAGCTGCCTAATCATTGATTGTAGTTGCCATAATACATAGTAGTGATGATGAGGAGGTAGGAATTTTGTGATTCTCTACGGGTACGAACTGAGGTGCATCTGAGCCCCAGCGTGGGTGGTGGTTGCATTCTCACAGCTGGGACACCTGGGCGGAAGTGAAGGATGAGGAGGGAAAGCTACTACAGCCGTTGAGAGTAGTAAGATTGATTGGTTTTGGTCATTTTGTGTTATTTTCAGTCTTCACCATCCAAGTTTGGGTTGACATTTTGGCATTTTTTAAAACATGTGTCTTTGCACCGAGGCCTATACGCCAAACGAACCTGTGACCAGTCAGAGTCCCAGCTCCCACTGTTGCTCCAAACATTTTACTGTACGTAGTGCACACATATCTTCGGACTGCAATCTAACTGCATGCTTTTGTCACCTGAATTTCTGGAATTTCCTGGCAAATGCCGAATTTGTGCTTCCGAGATAGAAAGGAGTATATGAAAGGGAGTCCCATGATCTCAGCAACATCAAACATTGGGCTATTGAAATTGTGTTTGAGAGTTGCAAGGCAATCTCAAACAATTTCACCACACGTATATACACGTATTACTTGTTTTGTGAGACATGCAGATTTATCAACAACTTGCCAGCCGTGGCGCTTTCCCGGAAGCACATTGGCTCATCTCCTGGCATTCGCCGTTGCTGTCGCTGTTCGCTATGTCCAAGACACAGAGCAGCCGCCTGCGCCGCCTGGCCGCGATCCTTGCAACGATGCTCTCGTGCCTGTTGCCGCCCAGCCGTGCCTTTGGAATGCGTGGAACGAAATCCACATTGGTGGCTTCATCACCCAGTTCCCCCGTGAGCATTCTGAATCAAAGTCCAAGTTTCAGTGAGACCTGGATCGAAGTTGATTGTGAAAGGATTTCTGACTGTTGATAGGAAGAACAATTTGGGGAATCTTCTGGAACATAAATCATTCTATAGACATCATGTTTTTTCCATCAATCTTTACTGTAACCCCACAATAATTGTAGATATGTATATACATCATTATACATCTAGATTATACATACAATTCATATAATGTCAACCCAGAGTTAATAAACCTTGGTTGATCAATTCGGGGTCCCCTAAAATAGTGATACTTGGCTACGAAAATGGTACCCCGACAATTAAACAGCCTTCTGGTTTATTAATCCCGGGTTTACATTTTATGCATTATACATACATACATATATATATATATATTATATATATATACACATACACATACTATATTTTTGTACCATACTACACCATACATATTCCTTGTCTACTTGGCTAACATCGAAACTTCAGCAAGTCCCAAGGATAACAAGGCGAACTTCGCGGGCCTCACCAGCCGCTCCGCGGGGCAAAAAGCGCCTAGCGCCCCACGGGACTTCGGCGGGAAGCATTCGGAGGCGCTCTTCACGGCCTTGGTCGCGGGCCTGGCCACCTACGCCATGTCGGAGCCATAGGGGTGGAACCAAACAGGTTTTTTTTGATGTGTTGACCCAAGAATTGGGGACTTAAGTGACAAAAATGGATGATTTAAGGCAATTTTGTGAGGCAACACTTTGGTTTTGCTTCAAGAATTGGGGATTTTACCCCCTAGATATGGCAATTTCGATGGGAAGAGTGGTAAGCCATTGGATTTTAGAGGACCCAATTTTGCTTTACTATGTCATGGAGATAATCCAATGGGTTAGAAACTGGTTCAACATTTCCTTTAAGATAAGGAAGAAAGCCTTGTACCAATTGAGAGATGGGTTGGAAATTGGCTGAATTCACCCCAGTCAAAAGGCTTTTGTTGGAATTGGAACTTGATTCTTATGCTTGAGCAGTGCAAACCAATTTCGACCTAGAACCACTGTACCTTGTTTTGTTTCCTGTAGCACATTGCAATGTGCATCCCACGAATCGCATGTGCCGAGGTCAACATAACACAGAGCTCCCAGAGCTCCTCATACTACGTAAAGTCAGGGAGTGTAAATAGGCATAATTCACTATCATTAGTAGTCATCTACACAAACATATACCCGATATGTTTCTCTCTCTCTCTCTCTCTCTCGCGCTCTCTCTCTCTCTATACATATATATATATATATACACATGTATATATAGGTATATACACAACAAGGTTATCTGTGCAGACTCTGCCGGGCATTGGTCATCAGGTCAACTCTGCAAAGCTTCTTGCATCGCCAGCTATGGGTTCCTCCCTTCGGAGCCGTCACCTTGATCTTCGCAGCAGATGCGGTGGCCGCGGCCAAGGAAGGAAAGACGATGAACTTCAAAGTGATGCGGCAGAAGCTGGTTGGTAATTTGTATATATAATAATTTATATATATATATAATTATTTCACAGTTTCGACATGGTCATTTTCATCAACTGATGGCAGTTTTCATTGTTGATTGCAGTTCTCAATACTATGGGAAATTGTCAAGAGTTCTTCAACAATTGACAATTGATGGGGATTTTCAACAGTTCATAGATGTTTTCAAGAGTTGATGGTACACTTTGATGGTTTTTCTTCAACAATTGATAGTGACTTTCAGCAGTATACAGTTGATGGTCATTGTCAACAGTTTCCACATGGTGATCCTCCAGCATTTCATGTAGTGGCTTTCAACAATTTTGTGTTTTGGCATGTCACAATCTTGCAAACACAGGAAAACACAGCACATTTGGTTTATTGGAAGGTGAACCCTTTCATTTTCTACTTCCAGCAGATAGGTAAAAACAGGGAAGATGAACTGAATGGAATCCGTTTTTTTACCTCACATTTTGATCTTAGGAAGGCGCTTCAAGCATGCATCGGTGTGGCTGGTGCCTGCTTCCTCACTGTTCTCCTGGCTGGTTTGCTGGGCAACAGCCCTGGCGTCCTGCGTGCTGTGGCCATGGCGGTGGCTGCCTTCTCGATGATGGCGAACCCCAGCAGTGGCTACTTCCCCCCAGCTGGGGCCCTTTGTGCCCTCTATGTAGAGAAGGCGGTGGCAACTTCCGGCATCAGCCCACAGTATGGCTATGCGCTCTTCCCCTGCGCCACTGGAGTGGCTTTGTTGCTGATCCTGTGCCGGACCATCACCTTCGTCGCACATCCAGTGTGGCCGTTCTCTTCGAAGCAATGCGACAAGGAGTTGATGGCGCAGCCGTGAGAGGCAAATCTGAGAGCAGTCACTAAATCGGCCAAAGCTAGGCTTGAGATGGACCCATGTCCATCATCAAGCAAGCTTCTGATTATGGCTATTTGTAGCTTATAGTCTTATAGTCTTTACATGTTCAGACTTTTCAGGCGAACCACCTGAGATACCAGGAAATACCAGGAGCATTTATCCCCTCCTTCCCATGATGAAAAGTACGACGTGTTGCTGGAGCATCCACCAAATGGTTGGCCTGCACCTGAGCACCTTGTGGACATATGGAAGGCCTTATGTCGCGCGAGGTTGTTTCTGTTACCTCCGAGAGCGCTGTGCCGCTCAGAACTCCAAACTGCATCTGCGAAGCAAGAGATCGTCCTCACCATCTGAAGAAAAGGATGCGGAATCAGAGTCTCAGTGGCCAAGCCAACACATCTGGCATGGGATCAAACAAGATCGAACAAGATCGAACAGGTATGTATGGGTCAAAATTGGGTACCTCTAAAACTGGATTGATACACCAAAAGCTGTGGTTAATTATTCTAGGCCTTAAATTTTGGCTCGTACCATCCCATACCCATATTCATCCAATGATAATGTGGTAAAGCTAATGCTATAAACCATCCCCAAATTCACCATAGATGGGTGTTGAATATCATCTCCAAATGGTAGGTTTATGGCATTGGCTTTACAACATTAGTGAGATGACGGGCTCAGGCCGGAGCCCTGCTGTGTTGGCATCAAAATTGAAGGCGGGTGCTGTTGGAATTGAGGCCCTTTTGAAACATCCCTCGAAAAAGACGGGGAATATGTCTGTTGTGGGACTTTCCATCTCAAAAAAGAATCAGCCATTAATTCCCTCAATCCATAAAATTTAATGAGATTTCTTGTGATTTGTCAACCCAAATCCATGATTTTTGATAAGTTTTGGTGGTATTTCAGCAGGCCTCTGCCTCCCATTGCCCCGCAACAGCCTCCTATCGGTTGGCCGACCCGGTTTCCACGACCGACCACAGGTGCCAGCGCTGATTACGAACCTGAAAGTGGCCACGACGCAAGCGCAACTGCCTGTGATGGCCTTGGAAGGTGCCAAAAAACGGCAGGGAAACGACACCTGTGATTCCGGTTGAGGGAAATTGCCTGCGATATGTGGGAGCTGAACTTCTGAATATATGGAAAAAAAACTGAACCTGGTTTTTTCTGGCGATTAATAGGATTGGATTGCATTCAGACATTCAGATGGTTTGAACAGATTAAAAGGAGGCCAGGCCCTTCCCAGCTTGGAGCATGTTTGACCTTGCAGGCGGACAGATTCAAGTGGGTGAACCTCAAGTTGGTACCAAGGAGCTGGGTTTCATGCCTCTGAGATCGTTGGATCCCCCCTGGTATTGTAGTATTGGCTTATTGATGCTTGATGTATTTACATCCCCCTTTTTCGTTGATGAAGTCGTGGTTGGCCATTTGAATCTCAACTGTCAATTTTAGATCCACTTTTGGTAAGTTATATATATATATAATCATATATATATATATATATACATATAGTTATACCATGTGATAGCCTCATTCTCCCACTAGCTTGGCCGCTTCGACTCGCAGGGTAGCAGGGTAGCAGCCTGCAGGATCATCCGCTGAGGGACCTCCAAGAGCAGCCCAGCTTTTGGTCCCAGTGGTGGCCATTGCTTATCGCCTTGACATTTGTCCCTCGGCCAATGGGGAGATAGAGAAAATTGCGACCAAAGACTTGGAATCCCTAAAGAAGTGGTGGAAAACTGGCAAGCAAAAGTGTAAATGATTGTAACATGTAAGAAGTTGAGAATTTTGATCAACCAATGGAGATTTCAATCAGTGCAGATAGCGATCTTACCCGAGAATCATTGAAAATAGCACAAACAACCATAGGATGTAAAGATGCATCGGCCACGGCCAGTATCTGTTGGACCCGCCCTGCATCTTGTCAGGCAGTGTGCATTGGTGGTGGGAGACCCCAGCTGCATTGAGGTGGCATAAGACACGAAATGACTGAAAGGAATAATTGGGTGGAATTTACACGAATTTACTAATTGGAGGAATCTTAAAAAAAGACATACAAAACCATTTAGCGGCAATTTCTTTGTTGCCTATGTCGTAGCATCTTTTATGTGCAGGTATGATGGTGTAGCTGTGTCAATGGCAGCCTGATTTTATCTCCAAACAGGGTTAAAAAGGTGTACCTGCACAGAAAACCAACAGGGAACCCCAAAATTGTCAATGTCCAATTGGACAATCATTTTCCAGACATCATTTTCGTGATTCCATGCCAATTTTCAATATGGTCGAAGGGAGGTGAGTTGCCCTCCCTATGCCACCCCAACAGTTGCCGGCACTACTATCTGCATTGCGAGTGTGTCTGGAAAAACGCAAGACCTCAGCAATTTTCGATTTCCTTACTAAAGTACCTGTAGAACATCGAACTTAGCATTTTGTTTCCTATCCTTGGAAACCGTACCTCCCAATAATTTTCCATTTAATTTTGGGATTTCCCCCTTGTCCATCGCAAGGGATGGGCCGTTTGAGCCATTTTTCCATCAAGGTTTCCTCTTTGTTCACTACTTCGCCAACCAAGCCGACCCCGACGATGGGAAACGCAAGCGTTCGGAACTGAGGATTGGTGACCCTAAGTTCCCCCCTAGCTGAGCCTAGCTGATGGTTAAACATGGTTTGTTCACCAATGAAGCAGAGGGATGGTAACCTGGCTATGGATCTTGGAGGAGCTAAGGAGGCAGGGATGATCAGTGATGATCAAAATCCCCACCGGATGAGAAACCAAGGAGCCAATTGAAGCGCAACAATCAAATGGTAGCAACCAACAACATGTTTTTATCGGGATGCATAAACTGGCATGATGCTTTGTTGCTGATACTGCCTGGCTCAGTGGGGAGTAATCCAGTGGAAACCCTGTTCACCAAGCAACAGCATGAGAGGTTCCCAACAGAGGCTAGAGATTGGCCCCAAACTTGGCTGGTTCTATCCCTGAAAATGACGAAAGGTTTGTGCGCGTTGCCACATATTGTTGAACCATAAAAACAATATTTAGCAACGAGAAAATAAACCAGACACCATGGACTAGCATCCAGATAAGGGGGCCTAAACCTTGTGATTTTTCCCTCACCAGACCATCTTGCTTGTTACATTTTGAACATTCTTGGCTGATTTTTTTTTGGGTTTGAAAAATCTGCATGCACCAAATCTGGGCCTCAGATCAGAGCATCTACCACCCTCCCAGGTCTTCGCGTGTCTGGTCGGGGAGTGTCGGACGAGGATGCTGTTGAGCTTCCGCTCAAGGAAGGTCTAGAGTGACTTAGCGGCAGCTGGGTGGCCCTGGTGCCCCACGAACTGTTTGTTGAAGCGGGATGTAAATGGCACCCTCCAGTACATCGATTTATTGGTTTCATTGGCACTGTATAGCTCGGACAACTTCAGTCAGCAGTGCACGGCCAAGCAGTGCAGCTGCCAACGCACCAGTCTCTAGGTCAAAGGCCTAGCGAGATCGCCCGTGCGTTTCACGGCTCGATTTGAAGTGAACCGTCTGGCTCGATCCCGCGCCTGCTGAACAAGTGCCTCAGGGAAACAGGCACGTACCCCCTTGAATGGAATGTACAGACCAAGCTCCTTAGCCTGGCGAGGAGGGGTATGCAAGGCAATGTCAGGAAAGAGCAAAGAAATCTGTTGCAAGGCTTGTTGCAAAGGCCTTAGCAACATAACTACAGTTGGAGTCTGGAAAAGCTCCTCCAACTTCTGCATTTTCCAGCCGGTGGAACCATCTAATTGAAACGGAAACTCAAAATCAGAATCAGCAACCAGCATGAACAAAACCTCAAGCTCAGTCACAACAATTGGACGGTTCCCTAGCTGTTCAATGGCACACAGCCATTGCAAAAAGTTTTCAACGAATTGTCCTGGAATTTTACCTGGTGCCTGTCTACAGATGACCTGCCAGTTCACAGAAAGTTGGTCAGAAACAAGATCAACACCCATCCCGTCATCACTATCAGAATCAACAACCACAACACCCTTGCTATGGTTATCACAATCACTTGTCTGTGAACGGTTCGCCACACTAAAGTAAAATGATCTCAGTTGCCTCACTCGATCAGTCCACCACTGCAGCTTGCGAGTCAAAGCCGCATGTTGCGCAAGGAAGGCCGCAGAGCGCTCCAAATTCCAGGAAGTCACAATGGAGTCTATGACATTGTTCCATTTGAACGCCCACTCCTCGAAGGGGTCATCCGCCAGAGCGTCATGGACATGAGAAGGAATCCATCTGACATCAGTGCGTAAGCCCTCACGCAAATGCAAAGCATCCAAAAAGAGCTGCCACAGGTCATGGTTCTCCACAGAGAGAGGGACATGTGCAAAGCTCAGGATATATTCTGCAGTATTGACAGTGGACAAAGAGTCGCTCCAGATGCAAACATCATTCTCAGAGGTCCAGCTCACAGCGGCAACAAGCGCAGCCAACTCAGCCCGGTCAATGGTCTGAGTGATTCCATGGAGATGTCCCAATGCAACCAAATCGCCAGTGGTAGCGCACAAAACTCCCCAGGATGCCAGTCGCAGTGAAGGAAATTCCGTCACAGTGCAGGATCCATCTACAAAAAGGTGATTGGTGATACCCGTAGGGGGAGAAAAGTAAAAACTTTTGGTTCTGTCCTCGATTTGCAAAAGCTGATCTCGCCAGTCAGTGAGTTCCTGCAGTCTCGGAATCAGTAAATGATGTTGGACACAGTGAGGAAGCTCCACATTGTCAGGGCACCAGCCAGGAATGGCCAAACGCAGATCACGAAATCTCGGACAAACGAGCCAATGTGCACGGTCATCCACACAAGAGCAGAGGCTGCAGTTGGGAGATTTGCCAGAGTCATATCTCGAGTGCTCACTGCTGCTGACAAAGGCACCACTCTGCAGTGCAGAAAGCAAAGCACGTTCTTTGGGCTGAAGTTTCCCATACTCGTAGGTTGTGAGGTAAAAGTCCATGCCGGTGAGATCCCTCATGGTTGCATGTTTGGCCATGGCAGAAAGAAGCTGACACCAAGCATCTGTCAACAGGGTGTACAGGGTCTTCTCATCAACAGTGACAAGATTCCATACATGTTGTTCATGATCCATCACCAAAGGCGGGTTGAGAAGACTCCAACCAATCTGTGAGAGCAAGTGCAGAATCTTGGTAAAAGGACCCGGTCGGGCTTTACCATCAAACTGGTGGTACCAAAGCTGCCACATATGAAGAAGGTCTGCTGATTTCCGAATCATGCGCCGCAGTGTGGCAAAACAGTGTCGAAGCTGGTAAGAACCTGGGTCATTCTGCATATTGTCAGACAAGCTCAGGCGCAGTTGTGGATTGGTGCCTGCACCATTGAGCTTGAGGGCCTTGGTCGCCGCACGCCGCAGGCTGAGGACATACTGGTCCGAGAAAACACATGCTGGAGAGCCATGAAGTGCCCGTGGCCAAAAGACACGTGGCAGCATGGAAATTTTCTGCATCAGCGGGGCAAAGGAACACGAAAGCTTTCGCCATTTCTCATCCATGCCAAAGCCCTTTTGTTTCAAAAGACGATTTCTGATCTTGGCACCATATGTCATTGAAGAGCCAAGTTCACTCGCTTCGAAAACACAAGGAAAACCAAGCTGCAAAAGCATTTGTCGCAGATCACGGGTCAGCCCCCATACAAAGGTCTTCTCATCATCAAGGGATAAACCAAAGAGAGCTGAGTAGGTCACCATGGCAAAGTATCCTTGAATCACTGCAACAGCCGTACGTGCAGCAAGAGTCAAGTTGTCTACAAAACTGTAGGCTTGTACTCTAGGGACAAACTGTTTCATGTATATAGACATGGTAGCCCCAGTTGACCACAAGCATCGCAACGATTGACAATGGGTCGCCCTCTGGGAAACCTGAGTCAGAAAAGATCTCATCTCCAACGCAACCTCGAATGTCGAACCTGCGGACAAAGCTGCTTAGGAATTTGGCCCATGCATTCAGGAGAGGTGGCGGCAATCCCAAATGGGCCCCAAGGTGGAAGACTTGACTCCTGCCAATGTGGTTGAACGCACGCCGCAGGTCAGAGCTCAACCCGCAAAATGGGGCATCATGTACAAGCATAAGCTCAATTTGGCCCTGCAGCTGAAGCCAAACATCAGCAGCTTCACGTTGTGGCAAAAAGCCCAGGGCTTCAGGTGGCATGTGGTTGGCAATCTGCGCCAGCAGGTGCCGGGTGCGAAGTTTGGACCAGTTACGAAAAATCACTGAGAAGAGTGTCAAAGGTCGAAACTGCATCACAGTATGAGCATCCCGATGCTTGGCAGTTGCAAGGACCAATCCGGTCAGCAGTTGGCGCGGCCAAGGTGCATCAGATTGTTCAATGCTTGTAAACATCTGGAGAATGCTCTGAACATATGACACTGGCATATTCTTCAGGTCTTCCTTAGAGAAGCCGTCAGGCCCCCTGGCCGCTCGTGGTTTGAACTTATGCACACCTTTGTACCACATATCCGCAGTGAGATCAGGCAAGTGGAAGGAGAGACTTGGCATGAAGGCTTGGGTAAACTGAACAATTCGAAGCCAATCTTCCGGTGGGATCTGTGAAAAAAGATTCCATCTCTCCGACCAGTGTTTGGTGAAAACATCCAGGACTTCATTGGCATCAGAAACAAAGCATCGTTGAACTAATTCATCTTCGGGCTCGAAAAAAGTTGAGGGGCAAACTGTGCAAACTGCACCATCAACATTCGAGACAGAAACTTGGTGGCCCTCATGATACCAAAGAGCGTCTTGGCACGTCTTGATATCTCGGTCAAGCATCAACTGGCCAGTACCCGCATCTACTGCCAAAACTTGGTACTTCTCATCATGCCAAACATGGTCTACACTTGCTTTAGGTTCATCACGCAAGTCCATGTAGATAGAAGACAGTGAACCCTCATACTTGAAGACGTAAGTGTTGCAAGAAATCATGGTAAATGGAGTCCATCACCAGAGGATCAGTTGGCAGTGCAGCAGGCAAAACTTGGGGAGCGCCATCAACAGGCGATTCACGGGTCGACCACCAGTCACGAAAGTTGGGTTGGAAACCACTGGAGTGGGTGATTGCAGTCCAAAGAGAAAGTCTATAACCCACAGCAGATGCATGGGATGAGCCTGCTTTCACCGCATGTCGGAGGCTTTGAAGTCTGCGCAGTTGCTTGAACCACTGTCGCACCGCAAGACCAACAGCTGAGTGCTGCAAACACACTTCACCTTCTCGACTCGGTCGACAGATCACTGGGGTGAGAGCTTGCGGATCTGGTTGGAGTCTTTGTGCTCGACCTTTGTGTCGTGCATGAAGTGGAGCATGTTGATGGCAAGCATATTGGGCAGAAACACTCTCTTCATATTCTTGAGCCCATTCTCGCATAAAGAGGGTGGTATCAGGTTGTTGGTCAGGATGGACAGAGCATGTAGGGGACCAATCTTGAAGAGGAATTTTGTCCCATGGGAGTTCAGCAGGCCGGGGCCATTTCATGATGGTAGCCGCCTTCGGCGGGATGAGCAACTTGACGGAAACTGTCATGTGGTCAGCAAAGTGGCTCTGGACAGCAACACCCCTCAGGAGTTGAATGGCTTCGGGTGAAAGCCATATTTGGTCTGGCTCCGTTGAGTGCTTACATGTGGCAAGCCACTCATGATGAAAAAGGTCAGCAGCAAGGGTTTGTGCATTGTGCCAACCATATCTGGCCCAGAGCTGCTGCTGAACCAAGGCTCCAGGTTCTTGATTGAAGTCACCCAACAGGATGCGCACCCCGCTCATGCCAATGACAACTTCTCTGGTAAAAGTTTCCAACACTTGATCGCTCAGTTGTTTCGCTCGCGGCCATGTCGGCCCTTGAGCATAGCCATAAAAGCCACCAACAGTGACCACAGTGGACTGGACCCAATGTCGAGTCAGAAGGACTCTGCCCGTCGCCCAATGTTCAGGGGGCCAAGGTAAGTCGACCTTAGTAGAGGGCCAATCAGAGGTTGTACTCACACCGGTCCACTTGCCGGCCCATGTCGATCCATGCCGTAGAGGGGCAGGGTGACTGTAGTGTGGCCTGATGCAGCGGTTGGGTTTGTTGCCACCAGCTTTGAAGCATCTGGCAGAGTTTTTGGTGGTAGTCGCAGAAAGCTGGGTTTCAGTCATTGTCCATATCCCAGCCCCCATCTCCAAGACAAGATCTTCCTTGGATCGCAGGCCTCCAGGGTTGCTGACACCCACAGTCAGCAATTGATCCGGGTCAAAGTCAGGACCAGGATTAGAGGCTTCACCATATCGTACACCAGCAGCTTGGCAAATGGCAATTTCTGGAACAGTGTCTGGCATCACCTCGACCCAAAATCTCGGTCCGCCGAAGCGGCTGAGCTGTGGATGTAGTGCCGGGCAAAAGGTGTGCCAGACTGCAATGCCATTGCCGGGTTGAGGATGGTCAAAAACCAAAGAAATGTCAAAAACCATTTAGGTCTGGGGAACAATTGCGGCCTCCAGGCAGACCCAAGCCCAGAGCCGGTGCGACCTAGTCAACTGGTTTTGTGGCGCTTCTCCAGCAAGGCCTCAAGCCGATTAAATTGCTGGTTGAATGACTGAGTCATTTCATCAGAGATCTCGTCTTTGATGGTTCGCATAGCTGTCTTGAAGTTGGAGCCAATGGAATGGAGTTCCTGCTGATGAGTGTTGAGGGTTTGATGAACCTCACCGATTGCCTTCTCCGCATTGGTCAAGGAGGAGGACATGGTCTGCAGAACCCCAGCATGCGCATCAACGTTGGTCTGGATGTCTTGCATGGCTTTC
The DNA here is from genome assembly GCA_003297045.1 of Symbiodinium sp. clade C Y103. NCBI lineage: Eukaryota > Dinophyceae > Suessiales > Symbiodiniaceae > Cladocopium > Cladocopium sp. clade C. The sequence goes on along the minus strand of BGPT01001196.1, from coordinate 65,477 downwards.
TCTGCAGTCTGCATGCGATCACCAGTCTGCTGAAACCATTGGAGGAACTGGCCATTTTGCTTCTGGAGCTCACTAAGGCCAGATTCCAAGGCGACGAATCGCAATTCATTCTCTGTGGTGTAGAGGTCATGGGCATCATCCATTTTGTCATCACGTTGAACTTCTTTGACGGCCTGTTGGACATCCGTACGGATTTGGTCTCGAATCTCTTCAGTTCGAGTACTTCTGGATGGAGCCGAAGTTGCAGTGATCTTGCCATAGCCACCCCAAGGGTCAGAATCCAGCCAGGGGTCACCAGCTGAGGCAGGCTTGATGCTGGTAGAGCTGGAAGGTTGATCTCGCAAAAGTTTCTGAGTCTTGGCCGTAGCATAGATCTGCGGTTTGTTCTCATGGACTTGCAGATCTTTCACAGCTGTGATGATCACATCGGAGCCAAATGCAGTCAGAACAGGGGCTGGAGGTGCAACTGCCGAGCCAATCCGCCATGCCATGTGGTGAAAGTTGCCCTTACCAGGCTGGAGAGCACGGGCTGGCCATGACCAGTCACTGAGGATCTGATTGATAGCCTGGCGCTGTGTGCCGTGGGGTATGGGGAACAACTCATAGATCTTCTGGATGGTCATGTCCATGAATTCGACACCAGGTCGCAGAACTCCCCAAGCTGAGGCTTCATCACACTTTCGAACCCGGATGCCGTACTTGTTCTTCAGGCGCACTAAGCAGATGGACTTGGCAAAGGTTTTGCATTGGTGCAAGGCATCTGGGTAAGACACACCAGGCAACCAGATCACTTTGTAGTTTTCATCATGCTCTCGCGGTTGTTTGCCACGTGGCTCAGCATAGATCCCAGTCGGAAGGGAAGTCAGGACTTTGTGCAAAGCTGAGGCTGGGAGACGCAAGAAGACTGTGAAGAGCTCAGCTTTCAAGGAGTCTGCTCGCTTGCCATTGGCATCAACAAAGTTCCGTGACCAAACCTCTAAAATCACCGCATCAAGTGTTTCATCAATGTCTGGGTGGTGCTTGGGGCACTCCAAGCCACAATTCTGGCCTTTGCAAAGTTGCAAGGCATCCACCATCTGAAGCAAAGTACGGACTGGAGCTTGGGCAAAGGTTGACCAATTCGTCTCAAGTTGATCCTTGTAGATCTGAACCTTGACAACTTGGGTGTCGATCTTGTCAGGCTCACTTTCCTTGCCCGCCATTTTGCGCACAACTTTGGAGTCTCCAAGCTGAAGGATATGGCCCATGATCAGAGTGTGTTCCGCAGTGGTGGTGCACCAAGCCGGAAAAACGATCGGGGTGATGCCAGAGTCCTTGACAAGGGTGGATGATGGAGGATCGATCAAAAGCAAGGCAAGGCCATCCATGCTGATGGAAAGGGCTTGGCCATGTCAGTAGTGCACAAAGCAACACCTCGCTGGTCCACAGCCACCTCAGCAAACTGTATCTGCTTGACTGGTTGCTCATCATCATCTTGAAAGTGTTGTGCATCGGGCTGGAAGATGTCAGGATCAAGTTGAAGAGGTTGATCACGCTGCAACGATGCCTGCTTTTTCTGCTTGGCATGTGAAATTCTGGCTCCATGCTTGGTGGAAGCTCGTTGCGCCACATAATCTTTTTGCTCCTCTTCAGTGACCAACCGGAACATCTTGCCCGGCTTGGAGGCAGCTGCCTTCAACGAAGACCATGGTGTTGAAGATTTCATGATCTGTTGCACCTGAGGAGCTCCAAGTTTGTCCATGATCATCTTGGCACGCTCTGTCACCTTGGTGGTGGGAACACCTTTGCTGATGAGCAGCTCATGCAACGAGGAGTCAACTTGGTTCTTGCCGGTGGCAGAGAAAGAGGCTTGGGTGCAAAGTCCATAGAAGAGCACATGGAGATCAGCTTCATTGGTGCTGGGCAGCAGGTGTTGAATGCCAAGAAGAGTTGCAGCATTCAGCAATGCAACAGTGCCACAGGTGCAGGGCAGAGATTGCTGGTGAAGAAGTGCGAACTCACACGTGCCAAATCCAAGTCCAAGGCATTGTGTGAGTGCAAAGGCAACTTGACGAGCAGTGAGGGATGTGTCAAGGTGAGGTGCCATGGAAAGTCCATCATAGAACCGCCAGTGCATGATGTCATGGACAGAACGGCCGGCAAGCAAAATCCAATGGCCAGCATGCTCATACACAGCCAATGCAAGTCCAGTGGAGTTCTGGTAGCGGAGCTTCCAGTCATTCTGCACCGCAGCAGGCGGAGTCTGGCCAAGCAGATGTTGAGCTCGGAATGGGTAGGTGACCCATGGGTGAGCCTGAGACTGGAGAGAGCCAAGCAATCTCTTCAACAACTGAAGTGAGGCAAGGAAGTTGAGGATGGCACTGATGCAAGTCCAATGAAAGTCCATGTGCCATCAATGAGGAGGTAGGCTTGGCTTGGCGTTTGTAGATCACAGACAGCTCATAGTGCTCACCGGAGTGCAACTGGCTCCAAGGTGGAAGTCGATGCCCATGCTGAGTGACAATGACATATTGACCATCTCCAATGAGCGCTGTTTCTGCACGCTCCAATTCACCAGCAGTGGTGGGGGACTGCACAAGAATTTGAAGAGAGGTGGCATCCAAAGTCACAGTGAGATGTCGTGGGAGCTGCATGCTGTGCAAACGCCATCGTTGAGCTCGTTGACCAAGAAGGGCACTCTTGTACTCCTGAATGATCGAGTAAGGATCAATGAGCGTGCCAAGCCAAAAGTGTTCTTGAAGGTGAGCAAGAAGCTGGGCTTGAAGCCACATGACCTGCAAAGGTGCCGCAATCTGTCCCAGTAGACTCAAGGCAGTCCTGGGTGGTCCTGGAAAATGAAAGTCCAATGGCACCGTGCAGAGCAGAGCACCTTCTTCAGGGTGTAAATGTCGTGGCTGCAAAGTCCAAGCCGATGTGATGCCAAATCCACGTGCTCCGCCTTGTCGCAGACGATGAAGGGAAAGTGGCCAGGAACGACAACCACACGGGCAGCTCCGCAAGAGATGAGCCCAGGAGTGCAGCATTGTTGGCGCAACATGTTGAGGAAGTAAGATGCGCAAATCACTTCCATAGGTGGGGTCAAAGAACATGGCACACTCCGTGTCATCCCAGCGTAGATCCAATTCATGAGCTTCAGTCCAAATTGCATCAAAAGGCATGATCCTGCCAAGTGAAGAGCAAGCATGACATGTAGGCCAAGGTTGCAGTTGCAAAGCAGGAAGAGAGTCGGTCAACATCATGCACCAAAACCTGTTACGGCGAACAGGCCACTGCGCTTGGAGGTCGAAGACCAACTTCGTGATGTGCATTTCAGCAATGTGCGCAAACTGGTCAAGTAGCGTTTGGATGTCGTCAAAGTTCACCACATTGTCAACGCATTCCAGCAAAAGTGCATTCACTCGGAGAAGCCATGCACAACGCAAGTGAGCTGGCAACACCTTTCCCCTGCCATCACGCAATCCCTGCAAGTCGCCCTGTCTAGAAAAGGGTTGACAGGGAAAACCCCCTGTCATCTGGAGGAAATGGTCTGGCTGCATGGCATGCAATTCTTTGACACATGAGACATCATCCACACTTCCATGAATCATTGGATGGGGGAAATTCATGCGCAGAGTCTGGCAAGCTAAACTGTTGCTATCCAAGAAAGCTTTGGTCTCAAATCCAAGGGGTTCAGATCCAAGAGCAAAACCTCCCATGCCACTACAGACATCGAATACCCGAACTTTTTGAAAGTTGTCCAGAGTCCGCTGAGGATGATATGCAGTGGAGTCACTGAAAGCAAGCAGCAATGGATCGCCCTTCTCCAGAATCAAATCATAGAAGGTGTAGACACCAGGTGCTAACACCGTAGGGCTCCTCAAAGAGAAATCTTGCAAAGGCGAGAGGCCGCTGCATGAGATCTCATCCGGCATCGAAGAAGGCTGCACTCGCGCAACCAATGAGACAGGGCTCCCCACAGGAAGACACGACAAAAGAGGGTCCATGGTGGTTGAATGATCTCCCAAAGTTCAGCTGTCACCGCCTAACTACTGGTAAGATTTTGGGCCAAGGCTCATTGGCACTGTATAAACACACATATCATCAGGTCTCGGGGCGTTCGAGGGAGATGTCAATTGGTTGGGGAGAATTCAACTGACATTTCAAATCCACGGTGGTGAACGCTTGAGGGTAGGCAACTTGTTTAAACTGTTCCAGTTCATGCAGGATGATTCTGATTCATTGCACTTGCCAGAATCTTGTCACAGAGAACCTGTTGCACCAGTAAAGTCAGTCTACTTTAGTGCTGTAATCTTTTGCTATATGTATAAATGGGGATAGATACCATATAACCATCTATAATTAAGCAGTCTTTCTTGTTTGCTTTTTTGCCGGGTGTCTAAAAGAAGGCCATGTCAAGGCAACCAACATGTCATGTCTTGGAGGCGCGTTAAAGTCGACAGCTCTGAGGTCGGGTTTGCCACCACCGCCTCCATTGGGCGTCTATTCAGGTGTGACTTCAAACAGCTCTGATGAAGTGTTGCAGAAGAATCAACTGAACCAACCAGGAATATACACACCTGTATGTTACAGTACATATGTGTATATATATATAATATAGAATATATATGATAATATATATATATATATGTAATTATATATATATATACACACGCACACTCACAAAAGACATGGATAGACAGACAACACAACAAATACACATTTAGATTAAAACAGGCACCGCATCACGGCCCCTCCATTTCAGGTGCACCGCCACTGAGTTGCACGTGGATTTCAGGAGCAAAGGTGGAACGCATCTAATGGGGGATTAGCCATCAAACATAGGGACTTCACTGGATTTAGCGGAAATATCATGGGATATGAATATATAATCTATAGTCTATATGTATAAATATATAATATAATATATATATATATACATAGATATAAGATGATATCACTATCAATAAGCAACCACTATTTGGGTCTATCTGAAAATGCGGTAACACCCCAAGTACAAAGGATTGAAACCGTCTTCCATTTGAACGGCAAGAGATTCCGGACCAATCCCCATCTTTGGACAAGCCCAGATTTGCCATCCAATGGGTGTGGGGCCGACAGCCAAAAACTATCAACATGTTTGATTTTAGCCAGGAAGCAAAGGGTTCAGGGCTCTGTGCCAAGGAGGTGCCCATTTCCCAAATTCTTGGAACTTTCAGATGGGAGAACATCAAAGAAGATGGTTGGGTGATGGGTGGGATCCTCCTCCCCAAAGGGAAGACACTGACATAGCTGTGGCTCAAAATCATTGACTCTCAAAATGGGGTGATGTGGGATGGTTTTTGAGCCAGGTTACTACTTTGGAAGCCAAGTCCTCTAAGTGAAGATGTCCCAAAAATTGATTTCATGCCAGCTCAGGTACTGGACATGAACAAACTATCACGGCCTACTTGGATGTGCAATTGAACCATTTTTAGAGAACCCAATTATCAATGCGATCATTCTGATTTATGGATTACTGGCCAGGTCCCTATTAGGGACGCACGTGGAAAACACTGGAGTCAATATTTTATTTCTCAAGCTTGACGTACCCAAAAAACTATCATGAAGTCTCATTCCTATAGAATTGGGTGAAGGGAAAAATTGCAGAACCGCCCCCTTTGTTTCCTGTAGATTTTCCCTCAAATCAGTGGGCGGTCTGCATGAACATCTGCAAGTATGAGGTCCTCGGCCTCCTACACGAGCTCACAAGGTGACACCATGGATGGGAAACAAAATCGAAGTACATGGGACATGTTCTAACTCTAAAATTACCAGAGGCTATTCGGCTATTTGACATTCTGGAACGGTTTTAGATTTCCCTTTTTGAGGCATGGACATATCTTTCATGAATCCGTACATTCGACACTTCAGAAGGATAGTGGCAAGTCATATATATATATATATGTATACACATCTATTATTGTCCTTCGACATGGGAATCGCGACAAAATTCGATGACCCCCAACAATTTTTAAACTGGGATGGATCATGACCGGTTCCATACCGAAAATGACCAGCGTATTCGTGGATTGTGTGTGATCCAGCCCGTGGCAGGCTACACTCCACAGCAACTTGGCAGAAAATGTGGAAGTACTTCCATCAAGTACACTGAGATATTATGAGGAATTTCACCAGCGAAAAAATGCGAAATGGTGGTTGGAAAAAAGCGAAATTGGGATTTCAACATCAGAAATGGCGATTTAACCGCACAACTGGGATTTGACCACCAAAACTTGGGATTGAATCAGCAAAAATGAAAATCTGTACTGTACTTGAATTTTGGACAGTTTGTCGCGTTTTTCATTCTGTTGAACTTGGCGCAACAGGACTTCAGATTCGCTCTGCGTTCTGGTGCCCAGGTATCAGCAGAGAAGTACAGGCTATGGTGGCTATGGCGGCTCTGGGCGCTATGGCGGCTATGCAGCTGGGCCAGCACTGCTGCGCCGTTAAGTTGGCTGCTTGAACCACTATGAATTTCCACACTGTATGGTCATATCTATCCAACTGTTAGTACTATGATTCAACTAATAGTTCAGTTTCTAATGATATTGATAGTGATATGCCTTTTGATCATTTTTGATCTGCTATGAATCAATTAATAGGATTATGATCCAACTATAGGCACATCAAACTATGGTGAGTGAATCACTATGATTTCCCCTCGTCTCACGATATGCCTTTTGATCCTTTTGATCCTTTTGTACACTTTTTCAGTATTCTGTTCTATCTTTTTGTTCCAGTTGCGCAGGCAAGAAAGCCATCTGGTTATTTCTGATTTTGGTGTGTCTCTCATGGGGTACCCCAGAATCCGATGCTTTGTCATGGTTTATGATCATTTTTCCATGCATCTTTTTCCTATTGAAATGTATGGACAGCAACACTTAATGGGTATCTCCATGTATCCCCAATTTTCAGACGCACATAGGCACCAGCACCCAACCTGAACTCCAAGCCAAGGCCTAATACCATGGAGCAACCCGCAAGAATGGGAACCTCAGAAGGAGCGAACGCGGCGGCACCCGGTCCTAGCCAGAAAATGTCTCTGATGTCTCTATCGGATGGATGTTCCTAGTGGACCGAGGGACTGAATTTTCACAGCTCAGAAACGTACAAAATAACCTAAAATAGGGGTACCCCCAAATCATCCATTTTAATAGGATTTTCCATTATAAACCATCCATTTTGGGGTATCCCCATTTATGGAAACCTCCATGTGGCTTTGTCCCAGACTAGGGTCACCCAACATCCCATGGTGGATGTTCCTGGCAAGCCTAAAACCACGTTGTTGCCTTCCTGGACCAGGCTAGAAGCTGCACACGTGACGCGGAACGGGATGCTGAGGAGTTGATACTTGTTGGTACTACAACCCCACCTTGAGGTGGGGATCACCGAGCATCCCGAAAGTGCGGCCAACGTACTATAGACTTCAGGAAAGTGTGCAGCCCCAAGCGCCATCGGGACAACTTCCCACAACTTGTCAAATTCGATTCCAGTCTTTAGCTAGTAATTGTAGCGGAGAGCAAGAAGAAAGGGCCTGGAGAGGAAAAGCCACCACTTTGTTTCATGTTGTTTCATTAAAACTGTTTCGTGCTGCTTCTATGTATCGGAGCAGATATTCAGGGTACACATTCAATTTGGATTCCACTCCCTGGCCCTTTCTTTGAGTGCAATCTCTTTTACTCACCGCCAAGTTCAAAAAGTTTTCGCATAGTGTTTGCTTTCGGTCAGAAACGCCATTCTATTGTTGCTTCGAGTAGGATTCATTAAGGTTCGTGCATGTCAATGATGTAACTCGCCACATGGGTTTGTCCATCCAAGGTTTGTGTTTGCTCACATCATTTTACCTACTACAATGGTAATTTTGGGGATTGTCCCCCCACTTTTTGGACCAACTAATCTAAGGTGAAGCTCCTCATTTTCATTCAGATTGCTGTCGGAATTTCTGGGTGGTTGCCCTCCAGGACATCTCATTTCTGGACATTGGTGTGTCTGAAAATTTCATATACCCCCCAAATGACAATTTTGAAAATTTGGATAGTGAAAATGATGACAGCCCGCATCACATTTGGTGGTACCCCGATTTTCAGAGAAAGCCACACAGCCAGCTGATGACCAGACGGAGTTCATGAAACACCTGGGGCTGCGCATTTCCCCATCGCTTCGATGTAAGAACTTGCTACTTGATCTCTGCCACTGCTTGCGACCAGTGCAGAAGGAGCGTTTCAAATGAAGGATAATTAGGATAACTTTGGATAACTGGACAACTTTGAATGTCAGATGGTTTTCTGTCTGACATTCCCATTTCTCCCAGCTTTTCTCAATATTGCAGAGGTCGGAAGTGGGCAATGTGGGAACCGTGTTGCAAGCTGCCAGCGCAAAGATAGTGGTTGGGACACTATGTCTTTGTGAGAAAAATAGGGCACCCCTAAATCCACCCGGTTATCAGATCATGGTGTATCATCATCTTCCGCATCACAATTTTCCATTTAGGGGGTATATACCCCATTTTCAGACAGATCCATATTTTGTATCAAACATGGTGGAGGAATTGCATAGTTCAATGATTTGCACAAAGGTGGGGCATCCCACTTGCTTATGTCGCATTCGCCAAATCCATGCAGGTGAAAGTCAGATGCATAGCTGGTTGTTGGTTTCAATTACTTCCTATCTTGCATCCTACTCTGAATTGTTATAACTATACCCCTTTCAATATGTTTCAATATATTCTATGGATGGGTTGAAATTACCAACCAGCTACCATGTCCATATGATCCATATATTGTCCATCCATACCCATCTTGGGACTTGGTCTTTTGCGCCACATGCAGCGCTTCACGTTTCCTGGTCAACGTTTTCCGCCCTGCCGAAGCAGACTGCCGGCGCGCACGCCAATGCGACGACATGCGAAAAAAAGGAGGGTTGTGACATAGCCTGATAGAGTGATGTCCACATATATACAATACTGTATGTATATACATATATTATGTGTATATCATATATGCTATGTATATCATGTATATATATATATACTATTTATGTATGAAAACATATTTATCATATACAATATACATCTTGTATATGTAAGTTTTCTTCCCTTTACATGGATTAATCCCTTCACCCCAATATTAAATACCACCTCACAACCCCTGGTTTAGCACTGGCCACATGTGTGGGGCTCGTAAGGGGGGGGTATCTATTGCTGAGACAGCCTGGGATGATAACATGATCCTGGCTACCATTGTCACTATATCACCACTACCCATCATTGGGTCTACCACCCATTATTCATTAGGTCTACCACCCATCATTCATTAGGTCTACCACCCATCATTATCACCATTATTGTCCCTTTCATCAGCATCATTCTCATTCCATTATCACTTTCATATACTTGCGTTATCATGATAGTATCACTATAGTATCATTAATGTACCATTATGGTATAAGTATAGTATTATTGCATATGCTCATATGGATATCAATAGCCACCATGATGATGATGATGATGATGATGATGATGATGATGACGATGATGACGATGATGATGATGATGATGATGATCATCATCATCATCATCATCATCATCATCACCACTAGTTATAAGTAGGGCTAACGCCCTGGTGCCGCCGACCCCCTCTTTTATTGGGGAGGTCGGCAGAGGTATCCACTGAAACCTGACAGCCCTTGGAAAGGCCTGCGGGGGGGTTTGTAGGCGGGCAAACGGCAAGCTTGAAGCCCTAAAANNNNAGCCCTAAAAACAGATGGCTGTGGTGGCTTGTAAGGGTCAGAGTTGCCTTGGAAAGGCCTCCGGAAGCGTTTGTAGCCGGGCAAACGGCAGGCTTGAACAGATGGCTGTAGCCTGAATGGCTGTAACGGTGGGAGTTGCCNAGTTGCCTTGGAAAGGCCTCCGGAAGCGTTTGTAGCCGGGCAAACGGCAGGCTTGAACAGATGGCTGTAGCCTGAATGGCTGTAACGGTGGGAGTTGCCTTGGAAAGGCCTGCGGGAGGGTTTGTAGGCGGGCAAACGGCAGGCTTGA
>BGPT01001196.1:42301-53764 GCA_003297045.1 Symbiodinium sp. clade C Y103 | reverse complement strand
CTTGTAACGGTGGGAGTTGCCTTGGAAAAGCCTGCGGGAGCGTTTGTAGGCGGGCAACGGCTTAAAGAGGCTCGTCTAGGAAAAGGCCTGCGGATGGAGGTGCCTTGGAAAGGCCTGCGGGAGCGTTTGTAGGCGGGCAAACGGCAGATTTGAACCCTTTAAAAACGGATGGCCTTGGCTTGAAGAGGATCGTCTAGGAAAAGGCCTGCGGAAGGGGGTGCACGGCAAGAGCCGTGACAGAGCAGGTTCCACACCTCCGGTGGTTCCAGGCGCCGCCCCGGCCTTGGCGAAGGCCGGGGTCGGCGGATAAGTGGATACTTATATATATATATATATTATATATATATATATATTATATATATATATATGTATATATATATATATTATATATACACATATAGTCATGGTTTATAGGGATGACGACGTACTACCTGATGGAGGTTCTCGCCATGGTTTTATCCATTTACAACCCCAACTGCACCCCCAAGTCCCCCAATGACCCGCCATGGCACGGTCTGAAAAAGTGCGGAGGGGCGCCTGGTCTACGACTGATTGCTGGTTGCAACAGAAATTCACAGTTGATTGGATTGGTTGAAGGTAAGATTTTCAGGAAACCCCTAAATGTATTTGATATATTCGATGGTAAAAACCATGGTTTTCTGTAGATATTCCCAGGAACCCCCTAAATATATTTGATGGTACAAACCATGGTTTTCTGTAGATGTTCCCTGAAATGAATCCAATGAACAGTAATTATTCATTAATATGTCTACTGAGTGAATAATCTAGACATGAATCAAATTTGGAAAAGAAACGATTTCACATCTATTCACTGTAGACATTGAAAACTCATCAGGTTTATGTGTGCATTTGAAATTTAAACAAGCATTCCCACAGTCCATGGAGTAAAATGACTGCAGCAACTCCTGTTTTCACTGCAACTCAACCGGAGGACAATGAATGCCTTCTCATTATCTTTGGCGGTGGTCTTTGGGTAACTTGGAGCACCACCGCAAGTTGTGGCAAATCTGTAGATGTTTATTTAGTTGTTTAAAACAAAGAAATATAGTAAGAAACAACAACTCGCCACCTTTCTGCCGTTTATATCTGTTTATTATTTTTTGAACAAAACATGGTATGAAAAAAACAACTTACCACCTTCAATTCACCGATTCATATGGCATCAAAACGTGGGAGTGAGGCGCTGTCCAACTATTTGGTGCTGCCACTGGTGAAACTCTTGGGCATCGGCTTGGGGTTTCTTCGTCGCAGCCCAATGTGGACACAAGGGGGCAAGGGGATACCCTCTGGTAAACTAAGATAACTATGGAAAATCACATTTTTTTAATGGGAAAAGCCACTATAAATGGCAATTTTCAATAGCTACGTTGAATTACCAGAGTCTATTGATGAACGAGAATCTGACCTGTCTACGTACCAGTCTGAAACAAGGCTGCGCTGCTGACATTCATAGTTGTTCAACATCAAGAATCTGAGGTTCTCTTTGTATCACTTCGTGAATCTGATGGTGGGCTATGTGGTGGGTCGCTTTGGCCTTTTCCAAATGGAGAGGTTGCAGGGCAACTTGTTGGTTTGTGTGCCTTGGCCAGAAATCGGTTACCCCAGTCCTGCCACTGTGGGATGGTTTTTTGCAACTCATTGATGGGAGAAGAAAGGGGACGGTTTAAAACACTGTTTTGCGTTGGGTTTTCCACTACCCCAATCATGAGATTTTGTGGAGTAGATGTATAGGTAATACACCATGCCTGGATGATCAGAGTCTAATGAGAACTCACGTGAGAAGCAACTGGGGCGAAATGGCAGACAGACCATGAATGTGGTAAAAACCCATGTCATCCTACCACATTTACCATCATTGCCCAAGTTTCTCGTGTGGGGAGGATGCAGAACCATAGCCCCAAAAGGGGGGCTTCATTATTGGACTTGAATGCTTTCGAATCAATGCGGCTGATGGAGAACGGCATAGACAGATTCTATCAACAAGGAGAACCAGCCAATGGTGAAGCGTCATTTAGTCTCAACATGGGGTAGTATCCTCAAATTATCCCCAATCGCCATTTTGTGCAGAAGAGTTTTGTCAAGATATAAATGACAATGATATACAGACCATTGGACGGCATGGGGTACCGCTGACTTCTAATGCCGTGGTTTCATAGTGATTCTGTGCTTTAAACACTGCGTTTGTTGTCGAACTCGAAGTTTACAATTCGTCTATAGTTGATATTCACGTATCTGAGATTCACAAAATCTATGAACTCGACTCTAAGTCATGGAAAATTCCCATGGGTTCCACGCCAGTGGTCACCACAGGTTCCCATGTCGTTCAGGACTTGGGCTGTGCCTTGATCCTGATCTCCTTTGTGGTGATGGTCTTTGTGGAAGGCCCCCAGTCGATCCGGCTGCTGAAGACCCTGGAAGTAGGCTGCTAGCTATGTGGGGATGGGTCAAGTTACCTATGAAATCACCATATTTTCGGGAAGAACCATCCAGAAAACCAGCTATTTGAGGATACCTAGATGTACCTAGAGTACCAGGGTTTTGACCCACAAGCATGTGATAATCAGTATGGTTACTACTATTAAACTAGGTAGTACTGCCATACAGTCATTCATATGATCATCACATGAACATATGTATAATATTGTATAATCACGATGTGATTTATGCATATTTATACAATAAAGGCCCCCATGGTTGCAACACCATCGAATGCTGGTGGTCGCTGAAGCTGAAGCTGGATTGACCGAAGAACTTGGATGGGAACAGCAGCTGAAACCAACCGAATCCGAAGGTGCCTGTCAGACCTGTTCAAGTTCTGCTTTATTTGTTCCAGTACTTCATTTTGCAATGATGTGATCAAGACATGTTTGCTTTTCCATTTGCATCTCATAGGCTTCCCCTCATTTGAGCAGTGTTCAAAATCCCTTTCTCATTCCATTATACTGGTTGTTTAATGTAGATTCCCCTATTGGATTATTGTAATCCCCAGTATCTTGGGTAGTATAATCATCTATAATCATCCACCAACCAAGGTTTTGAACACTGCTCATTTGACATCTTTTCTACACCGGGTTTCCCGGGTTTCCACCGGGCCAAGCAACAACCTCAGCTCCGAGGTGAGGAAAAGGGAACCAGCCGTGGACAAAACCTGGAGTTACCTCCTCCCATTTTTCCCATCGACAACCACTACCGGGTGCCTAGGCCTAGGTGCCGCTTAAGGGTGGACGGGAGAGCGCCTATGGGATGTTGGAGCCAGGGCACAAGTCCGGAATGTCATTCACATCTCAGATCCAAAAGATGAAGGATGTCAGGATGTCCATGCAATTTTCATGAACCTGCTGGTTCCAGCATTTGGGAAAATCTTGTAGGATGGTCAAACCGGTGAAAGCTCTGTCACCTCTATGCTCAGGAGATGTACCAGCGATGGCGCCAAGGACACTGATTTGAGATGATTTCAGGGAGAGAATGTTATGTTTTGTAGAGTCCGACATAGTCCGAGCTTTAGGACTCAGCCAGATGTTCACTGCATTGAAAGCAAGCCGAAAGCAACTCAGTTTTCACATGTTGTGTTTGTGATTCCTTCATAATGATTGTCACAACTGCTGGGTAGCATTCCCGGTCAAGTATGAGATAGTATGAGTACATCCCAGAATTTGGTTTATTCAAGACCCAGTACCCTCGATGTTAGACTCGTAACAGCCTCCACTGAAAACTCCCAGGAGAGGCGAGAGGTGCCAGAGATTTGTTCCTTGGCGAGGTCAACCTTGCAAACTCCACGACACCTTTGGGTAGACACCATTAGAAACCCATCTTGTGTGTTTGGGAAAATGATGGAACATGCTAAATATATCTAAATTTCATCATCCTAGGATATCCTAGGTCAGTTCAGGCAGTTTTGGGATCTAATATCTGGCGTGTTTGGGAAAACCCCGGTTTCTGATGTTCCACTGATCCACTGTCCCCCCAACAAAAACGTGCCGGACCCATCTCAGGCCCCAATCTTTCGTGATGGAAACTGCGATAGCGGTTCGTTCTGCCATGTTTGGCCACGCGGCAATGGAACCAAATAGTGGCTTCGCTGGCACCAGCTGACACTGTCAAAGGGACAAATCCAACTGCAGTTTTGAAATGTCTTGTTGTATACGTGCTCGTTGTTCTGCCAGAGAATGTCAACCCTTGAAATTTGATAAATTCGGACCTCTCAAATCCCTCGAAGCAGGTGATTTTAAAGTCATGTTGAACCATTTTTAGCAGTTGATCTTCCGAGGCAACTTGAAGTCGGTGGGTGGCTTTGGCTTGCTGGGCACGCGCTCTGAAGTGGTTCCTCTGAGGCCTGTCATGCGAAATCAGGGAACTCGAGGGACTGGAGCAAGCGCCCGATCCCATCAGAAGTCGATGCACTGATACATGCACCAATTTGAGAAGGGAAAACCAAAGGGCTTCGATGGGATCAAAGCAGAAAGTGTAAGCTGTCCCATCCCCCTAATATTTCAGTACCCCCCTTAACCATCCTGAACCCCCCCTGGTTGAGGATTGGATCTTTTGATGGTGGCCCGGTCATGGGGGTTGGATGGCCAGGCCCACGGAAGACTATCCGGTCTCCAATGGAGCAGCGGCAACACCCTCCATCCTGCGGAGGAACAGTGAACCCAACTTGGCGGCTAGGCACTCATATCTGAGAATTACCTGCTGTGAATCTCAAGGGGGCAACCACGACCAAAGATCACCTTTTCCGAGTGCAAGCAGCCCCCGTAGGTCATGACTGATCCTAAGGCTTCCTCCTAGAGCNCTGTGAATCTCAAGGGGGCAACCACGACCAAAGATCACCTTTTCCGAGTGCAAGCAGCCCCCGTAGGTCATGACTGATCCTAAGGCTTCCTCCTAGAGCCATGATAAAGGATGGCCATGCGTATTCACATCCAATGCTCAAGCTGTCAACTGTACACCNCCCGTAGGTCATGACTGATCCTAAGGCTTCCTCCTAGAGCCATGATAAAGGATGGCCATGCGTATTCACATCCAATGCTCAAGCTGTCAACTGTACACCGGCAACACTCTATGTTGGATGTGAATGCCTTTATTAGGCGATCGCAGAAGCCAGTAAAATCTCAAAATCAGATCGGAGCAACTGGTTCCCATGGTGAGTAAGAGTCCACTTACCTTTGTTACAAACAGCCCTAAGGAAATCTCCCCTCATCCGTTTGATCAAGGCATCAGCAACCATATTGTTGCCAGCTACCCATCGAGCGTGTCCACCGGACTTCTTGAGATCGTCCTTGAGTATGGCGATGTCGATCGCTGTCCTCTTGTCCTCAGTCTGGGTGTACGAACACACCAACTTATTCATGCAGTCATAGAGTGATCGGGAATCAGTGACGGCGATGTAAGGGAGCGCTGCAAGTTGTGCTTCCCATTGTGAACTATGAAGATGATGACCAAGGGCTTCTAGAAGAAGAAATCGATGCCAGTGAGCTGATCCTACTCCTAACACCATGGATTGGCACTCTGCCGACAGTGTATTCACCGTCTTCCTTTTTAAACGCGTTGATTTCCAGTTGGCAACCGTAATCATTTGAGGCTCATTCTTGGTCTCAAGCTCGGCATCATAGAACATGGTGATCATTCCACCTTGACTGCTGGTGTTCAGCAGTTGAAGAAAAACCTCATTGATGTTCTCGTACTTGAGAAATTTTCCCACCGGTTGTTTGGGAAACACGGTGGTTCCGGTCCAGATCACATCCTTGGGATTTTTGATCGAGTCATTCTTGGTCCAGTCGTCCTTGTACGGCTCATTCTGTTCCATATAGGACAACCGCTCTGGTAGAAGATCGTGAAGATCCCCTGAGGATCCGATATTGAAAAAAATCAATCTTACGATTGAAAAAAAGTCATTTTCAATAATATTGAAAATCGTCCATGTTGCACCTGGAAAATTCAANCCCTGAGGATCCGATATTGAAAAAAATCAATCTTACGATTGAAAAAAAGTCATTTTCAATAATATTGAAAATCGTCCATGTTGCACCTGGAAAATTCAATATCACTATCAATATAATATTGATCATGATATTGATCAATATNGTCCATGTTGCACCTGGAAAATTCAATATCACTATCAATATAATATTGATCATGATATTGATCAATATTGATTCCTGATATTGATCATGATATTGATCAGCATTGATTTTTTTATTGGTTCTGGTATTGATCATGATATTGATTGATATTGATCCCACTTGGGTCCTGGTTGCACTATAGTTTCTTTCTGCCAAGGTAAGTTAACCCCACAAAAATTTGAAACCTTAAATGGTGAAACAGGTGAAGCTTTCTTTGAAGCTGTATTTGCCACTCCTGGCTTTCTTTCAAGCCTTATCAGACCAGCTCATTGATCCTGAGCTGCAAAGCCATTGTATACTTAGTGATGAAAGATTCACTCAGTTTGACAGCCCTGGTGCCATGTGAGCAGCTGTGCCCCAAGGTGGCGATGTAGCCCATGAAGGACTCTTGCTTGTAAGTCAGGATTCTGGAAATGCACCATCAAGGCAATGTGTGCCACAAAATGGCATTTTGGAGTCAGAGTGAACCTGACATCATCACCAAAGTGGTTGTACAACCAAATGTAGTGCTGCATGCTTTCTTTCAAGCACTGTTCTGCTTTGTGGCTGTCCTTCATGAAAAAATCGTCTTCTGCAATGATTGAATAAAAATTGGCAAGCTGGTGGCAGCACTCAGCCATGTGGGCAAAAGCTTCACATTCTTTGGCCTTCTTCCAGGCCACCATTGCTAAGGCTGGAATTAGATGTCTAATTTCACCAGCATGGCCTTTGAGCTTCGCAGGTTGGGACCATGGACTTTTTTCATTTGTGAACATGGAGACCACCAGATTGTTGAATTTTTCTTTGATTCCTAAATCTGCATAGGCTTCTTTCAGCATTGCCCACACCTTGGCTGCATTGCCAGCTCCATCCTCTTTCTTGCTTCCTGGCGGGAAAGCCCAAGCATGCAGGATGGAACCTGCCAGCCTGGCACTCACACCCAAATCCAAGGTGTGCAGAACATCAAAACACACCCTGTATTCTGGCAAGCCACCAGGAATTTTGAACAGGGTATGGTTTGTGCAAGGGCTTTCTTTCAAGCCTTGGAAAGTTTTCATTTGCCACCCAGGTGAAGCAGTGAAATCATAGGGGTTTTTTGCGGGATCTCTTTTGTCACAGTCACAGAGCCAGCAAAAATCATTTTTGTTCCAGTGTGGAAATTTCAAATGATTTGCGTAGTAATCTAAATCACCCAAAAAATTGAAAACCCAAAAGCAATGCTTTTCTGGGGTAATTGGCTTTCTTGCAAGCCTTGCCAGCTTGGCAGGCAAAGGCCTGCCTTTCCAATCTCTTTCTGGGTGCAGGCCTTGGAAGAGAGCTGCAAAGCTCCATGCCATGACCTCATGGATTTCTTCCCATGTCCCACTGGCAGTTGCAGATTTGGGCCATGCAGTGATGAGAAAAGAGCTGTCCATGCTGTGGCTTGCATGCTTCTCTTTTGGGCTTTCTTTCAAGCCCTGAGGAGCATAGAGTGTTGGGCCCCAGCTGAAGGTCATGAGGGTGTCTGTGGAAAATTCGACACCATCCCCATGAAGCCAAAGAGGAATGGTTTTGTGCTTTTGGCTTTCTTTCAAGCCACTCTCCCATAGCCTAGGGTCATTTGCTTTTAGCCCTGCCCAAAAAGCTTTCAGCTTTTGGAGGCCAAACAAACCAGGAGCCAAGCCAGGGTAGCTTTCAAAGAATTGCCAAATCAGCAAATGTGGCAGCACAATATGGCATGCTGCCTTGGTGTTTGGATTTTCCTCTTTTGAATCCAAAGCCGGCACTTGTATGGAAATGGTTGGGCTTTCTTTCAAGCCTCCATATTTGGAATTTTTTAACTTGCCTTTCAACAACCTGAGAAGATCCCTATGGCAATTGTTTGGGTGTTGCCCAAATGTCCCGATGGCGTTTTGCTGCATGATTTCATCATGTTGAAGGCCATCTGCTGCTGCAGCAGAAGCCAACTCTTGTAGACCAGAGCTACTTAATTTTCCTAAGGACCAAAGCTGCAAGAGTTTTTTGCTCAAATTCTGGCCTTCTTTCAGGCCTTGGCTTCCATCATTTCTTTTCCTTTTGCTGTGGAGTTCAATGTTTTGCCAAATTCCTGGCATTGACTTGTGCCAAAAAAGCTGCGGGCAAGCTACAGGTATGGGTTGAACAAAAACATATTATTTATTGGTTTAATCCCCCAAGAAAGCAACCTGCCAAGCTGCATGCTTTTTTTCCATCTGCTTTGCTGTCTGCGTTCAGCTACCTAGGCCTTCTTTCAGGCCAGACCTGGCTATGCTGCTTGTAAGCTTTTTTTCAAGCCTAGGAAGGCATTAGCTTCCTGAAAGCCTTCAGGGCAGCAGCTGCTTCCAGCAGTTTATCTTTGACGCCTTCCAGGTTGGTCTCTGTGGAAAGGTCTTCCAAATCATCCCTGCACTTTGCCAATTCTTGCAATTCATTGCTACCCCATGTCTTATCTGTGGCTTTCTTGCAAGCCTTTTTCAAATCTGCCACAGCTTTGCTGACCATGCCCAGCATTTTTTTCACCTTGTTCTCTTTTTCATTTTCTGCCACCTGTGTGGCTTCTTCTATCTTTTTGTTCCATTTTGCCTCAGCTTCTTGCTTTTTGGCTTCTTTATTTTTCTCTGCTTTGGCTTTCTTGCAAGCCTTTGAAGGTTTTACATCTGCCTCTGTTTCCTGCTTGATTTTCACCTTTTTTTCTTTCGTTTCATGTTTCTCTCTTTTGGCTGGGCTGCTCTGGCCTTTTTTCAGGCCTTTCAGAAAAGCTGCTGCAAGATTGCTTTCATCTTCAGAGCTATCATCTTTTTCAGATGAGCTGCTGGAGGATTTCGACAGGGCATCTTGCAGCTGGAGGTTTTTGTCTGGCCTTCTTTCAGACCATAAATCCTCCCATTCCTTGTTTGTCCTTGCTGCTGCCAAGGCTTTCTGGCAAGCCTTGAGCTCTGGCCCCTTCAAGGCCAGCTCTTGCTCAGCAGCAATCCTTTTTTTCTGTTCCACAGTGAGTTCAGTCCTGATTTTGACCAGGAGGAACTCAAAGAATTTTTTCCCCACCCTTTTCACTGCTATGAGGCCAGCTTCCACTCTTTGCAGCGCTTCTTCTGGCCCATACCAATCTTGGATTTGCTTCCAAGGGACCCATTCAAACCATTCCTTTTCTTTCCTTGTATTGGCAACTTCTTGGCTTTTTTTCAAGCCTCCTTCCTGGGCTGACCCTGTCCTTAAGAAGTGCAGCAGCATCTGCTTCTTCTTTTCCAGGACTCCTTGGCCACCCATTTGTTGCCAGGCTTCTTTTGCTTCAGGGACCTTGTTCCTTGCCCCTTCGTATTTCTTCCACAAGGCAGCTTTGTCTTTGCTGCTTATCTCTTCCCAAAAACCAGCTTCTGACAATGTGCCTTCTTTCAGGCCCTGAATTGCTAGCTGAGTTTTTTCATGCAGCTTCAGCCTACCAGAGGTCAAAGACATAGTAGACTCAGNAGCTTCTGACAATGTGCCTTCTTTCAGGCCCTGAATTGCTAGCTGAGTTTTTTCATGCAGCTTCAGCCTACCAGAGGTCAAAGACATAGTAGACTCAGAGGCATCTATTCTTTCTCTCTTTGAAGGCTGTGCAGCTGCAGGGCTTTTATTCGCTTGTGCCACCACAGCTGTCACTGCTGCCTTTGCTGCATCACTTGTTTGGCTTTCTTGCAAGCCTTCTGCATGTGTTTCTTCCCTTTCCTTGGCCTCTCCAGTGCTATTCTGGTTTTGGCTCTCTGTCTCACCTTGTTCCTTTTTTTTATTTTCCTCTTCTTTGGGCTGATCCCTGTTCTGGCCTTCTTTCAGGCCTTCTGGGCTTTCTTCCATCTCTTGTTCTGCTTCTTCCATCTTTTGTTCTGCCTCTTCGCCAGTGTTGTTGTTGTCCATGCCGTCTAAGTTTTCATCATCCTTTTGNTCTTGTTCTGCTTCTTCCATCTTTTGTTCTGCCTCTTCGCCAGTGTTGTTGTTGTCCATGCCGTCTAAGTTTTCATCATCCTTTTGTTCTGCTTCCTTTGCATCTTCCACAGGAGCTTTCCTTCCTGGCGGTGTTGCTTTTAGACCCTTTCCCTTTTTCTGGCCTTCTTTCAGGCCTGAAACACAAGCAGGTCTTTTTCTAGGTCCCATTTTCACTAGTTCTAAGCTGCAAACAGCTACGGGCTGTCAATTTTTTTCATTTCTTTTCAAACTTTAGCTAAATTTACGCATTACATGTGGATGTTTTTTTTTCGAAATCTTAATCTGAAGAAAAAAAGAAAAAGAAGGTAAAGAAGAGGAGGAACTCCACAGAATCGTTTCGCGCAGATCTTGCGCAGTTCAGAACTCCACAGAATCGTTTCGCGCAGATCTCGCGCACGCAGTTCAGAACTCCACAGGCTGGTTTCGCAGTTCAGAACTCCACAGGATAGTTTCGCGTAGTTTTATGCAGTTGTGGAAGATGATGGAGATATGAAAAATGAAAGGATTTTTCTAGAAAAAAAAGTTCAGGTGAAAGAAAGGTCCAAAGAGAAACAAAATATGTTTGTGAGAAAAGGTGGAAGAAACAAACATGTTTGTAGTTTTCTTCTAAGCATTTCTTTACATGTTCTGTTCATATTCTTTTCAAAATATCATCATAGTTTCTTTTGCCACATTTTTGCACAGAAACTTAATATTAATTTTGTCTTGCTATTTAGTTATATTCCTTTATTTTTTATTTCCTTATTTTTTTATTTTATTTTATCTATTGTTTTTTCATTTAATATTTTTAATTTATTACAGTTTATAGATTTTTTATGTTTTTTATTTGTTTCTATTTATTTATTTATTTATTTATTTATTTATTTATTTATTTATTTATTTGTTTATATATTTATTTATTTACTTTTTACTTTTATTCTCCATGTCTTGGAGTTTGCTTCTCAGACGGGCTTTCTTTCAAGCCTGTCCCCTGGTGAAACATTCCAGCCTTTGGCTTTCTTTCAAGCCTCACTGTTGGAGTCTGCTGCTCAGAGGCGCTTTCTTTCAAGCCTGTCCCCTGGTGAAACATTCCAGCCTTTGGCTTTCTTTCAAGCTTCACTGGTGCCTCTTTTCAAGCAGATGGCCTTCTTTCAGGCCTTTGTGGCTTTTCTGCGTTGTCTCCTTTTCAGAGATCTTTCATGTCCACCTCTCTGCCCTTTTCCTGTCGCTCCTCTTCCTTGACCTGCTGCCCTTCATCCATTTCTTTCTGCTTTGGCTTTTTCTCCTTCTCCTTTTGCAGGCCTTTCTCCATGCCTTCAGCTGCTTCTGCAGGCTCTTCCTTTTCCTTTTCTGGTTTCTTTTCCTCTTCTTTTTTTCGGTTCTGGTTTTTCTCTGAGGAGGAGGA